>LIEC01006107.1:0-46563 GCA_001925005.1 Drosera capensis
TGATCTGGTTTATCCCTCTTCACCTGCTATTTATAGGACTAGTTTCATTTATTGATTGCTTTGGTATGTCTATTATAAGTTTGGTTTGATGAGGATCGATGTCGCAGTCCCCAGGGTACTGAACGAGGGGAGCAAAAAATTTGGACAGGCATGAGGACAATCCGGGCAAAGAGTTAGGGGAGTGACTAACAAGACGGTCCAAAGCCTGTAGCTATGCAATGGAACACTAATGATATTGGTATGCCGTTTGCGCTACAACAAACTGTTGTACTATTATAGGTATACGTAGGAAATGGGGTTAGGCTCGGACCTTGTAGCTGGGGTAACCTTAGCATCGGATGTCTGTCGGAAATTGGATATAGGCAACTACCTCAACAACTTCAGGGTCTTCTGTTTCGGATATAGATTCTGTGATGCATTTTATCTTATTTTTGCAATGGGGGTTTCAGCCACCTCATGCTTTTTACTGAAGTTTTTAACGTCTATTATATACCAGATATGATAAACGTATACTTAATATAATGGGAAGTGTTATCAAATTTTTGATATTATATTGAACTCTAATGTTTGAAGGTCATGCATATTATAAAAATCAATATAAATCAAGATATTTTTATCTTAAATGTCGTTATGTTCTGAAATTTCATATCCATCATTATGATATCGACACCTATTGATATTTTTTTTTTAATTTCTGTGACAATCCGATAGTTAAAGACTTAAACACGAAGTATGAGTTGAGTACCCTGACCTTTTTACCAGCGGTCCTCGTAGAAGTTCCTAGAAAAAAATCCTCATTCGAACATTACACCAGTATATCATCGACGAGCACCAACCGTGCCGGCGCCGGCGAGTACTGGCATGTCGAACCTCCGTCTTCTCCGGATAGACCGCCGTCTCCTCTTTCTCTCCAGCGGCGATCGAAGATTCGTCGAGTTGGAGTTCGAGGCAAGTGGCTGAAACCTGATGCCCTAATCGCAATCACGAATCTCTGCCTGTTGATCGCCAGCGGCTGAATCTTGATGGAAAGTTTCTTCGTTGCGATCGCTATGATGCTAGCGGAGTTGTGCTTGGTGAGGTAAAAAAAATTGTTTGAGTTGTTATCAGGGTTTGGATTGTATCTTTAACCTATTGCAGAAGATGTCGTGTAATGACAACAATGCGGATTTGCACTCTCGTCGTAGAAACTTTGCGCCACATCGGAGCTCTTGTTAGATTCGGAATCATCCATGTTTATGCCGAAATGGGGATGGGTGATTGGTACTTTAGCTGATAAAATGAGATTTAGGAGCTTCCAAGGAGGGAGCATTTAGGATTTCGTGTGTGATATTTGAGTGGACTATATGGAGAAGTCATCTTCATAATAATTATGGTGAGGATGATTTGATGGTTGATCGAGAAATCGTATTCGTCGACACTCATTTTTGGGGTTATGTTTATTTCTAAGATCGTGATGCTAAATAGTTAATTTTTTGGATGGGGGGTAATTGTAGTAAATAAGGGGGAAATCCACCCCAGGTCGTTCGGACTCAGTTGGCAGTGTTAATAGTCATTAGATTATGCGGTATATACAGTAAACATGTGCTTGTTGAGCGAATGATGTCAACTATCAGCACTGGACCTTGAATGTTCAGAAACTCTTGATTTTATTTTTTATTTTTTATTTTTTGATAAAAGAAATTCTTGATTCTTGGTATCCTTTTCATCTAATGAATATTTTGGTTGCTATTGTTGCCATCAACAACTAGCTTGGTCGGAGCTGTTGTGGTGACCCACCGTCTAGCGTCTAGTGACCAAAAGCATCGATAGCTATCCCTCCCCTTTGCATGTCTACCTTCGGAAAAGAGGTTGGCCACAGGCTTGTCAATCGCTAATTACCTTTTTTTTGCTGTGAATGTTTCAGTTGAATAGACAGATCTGTAGCTTTCGACTTTCCGAGTGAATGGTCAACACTGTGTTGTATTGTTGATGCAGTCTTTCCATAGACTTATGCTTTGTGTCCTCCCACTAATGTGATTAGGGAAATCTTGACTTGTGTATTTTTTTTGCTGAATTTCTTGGAAAAAATCAGAAGGGCTCATTCCAGTTGAACATTTGGCTGACTTTGTGCAGATTGGCTCTTGACAACAAGTGAAAGTTGCATACTGCTGCCTCTGAAGTCTGAATATTGTTGTATATATTATCTGACTCCCTGTCACATTCATGAGTCATTCTACGTTGTCATAAATAGATCATGGATGGAAAAGACGTGGTGGTAGGGAGCTCAGAAGCATAATTCTACGATCAGTTTAGTCAGAATGGTTCCAAATTGTATATATATATATATCCAGTAGTCCTAGAGGAATGTATGGGTAGTCTGTCAGATTATGAAGGCATTCAAAACTTTTGTAGATCAACGAGCCACCAATATCTGTTCATAAACCTTCAAGATTCTCTTGATTTTGCTAGTATTGGTGTCTCTTGATTTTGCTATAATTGGTGATTGCCATTCTTTTGGCAGAAAGTATTCAAAACCATGAGGCACAATCTGTCTGATATCTTTACAGTCGAGGAAGAATCAGAAACTGCTGACGATCGTAGTGTTATTCTTGATGAAGAGATTTTGGAGGCTGCTGACGACGATGGAAACACAAATGACGGTGATGGTGACAGCATTTCTCATTCTCCGTTCTCTTCTCATTGGCCTAGATCCTATAAGTAAGTATCGTGTCACTTTGTTAGAAATGACTGTTTCAATAAGCTCTCCTGCTTCACTCGATTGCAAGTTTGCAAGTTCACTCGATTGAAATGACTTTTTTGCTGGAATCTGGATCTGAAGTTTGAGGATCCTTTTCCTAAAGATAACTCCTTCAAAATGGTCTTCATAGCAATTATTCTTGATATGAAAGACCCCTGTCTCCAGAATTCCATCTTCAATCACTCAAGTTGAGAATTCTGCATCTTACCACTTCCACTTCTAGTCATTGTTCAATAACATTCTCAACTCAACCTTTGACTGAGTATTAAAAAAATGGATACTTAAAATGTGATTTCTGCGTCAGAATGATACAAGACGCTCATGTTTGCAGTCTCGATTTTGTTGGTCGCATGATTATCTGAAAAACTTTCTTTTGGACATGATAGGAAAAAATTCAATTCTGTAGGAACTCCTGCTTTTTTAAACGACATACATTACTTAGAATATTTATTCAGTTGGTGTAAATATTGTTATACTAAACGAGTCCTAATTAGATCTGCGAGTCTAAAACCAAAAGTACAATATATAACCTCCCTCAAAGATAAATGGTGAAGGATAGCAGTGGTTTGTCCTGCAACTAGTTTTAACGGGTATGTCATCTCTTACAAATTGAAGGAAACTGAATTGATGAATGGTTCCAGATTTTATTGATTCTTGTTGCATGTATCTTTGTCTTAACATAAAATGCTATGCTAGAGACCTTCTCTTCTTTGTGTTGATTTTATTGCAGATTCTGAACTCGACTACTTTGTCAAACCCGTGAAATTTAGGGATTCCCATACTATCTTTGTTTAATAGACTGATATGGTTTTGTTTATGGTGTTACTGTAGGGAGGCAACTGATTCTTTCACGATCAGTGCATCGCCAAATCTTGGAATTCTTCGTCAGGCTCACAGTTCTCTCTCTTCATTCACAAGTCAGCATGACTTGGATTCCAAGTCACCTTTGCTTAACGGAAATAATAAGGCAAACCTGGATAAATTGACAAGTGTACATTCCTGGTCAACTGTGGACAAGGCTTCATTCCATTCCTATGCTTCTGGAGAACACGTTGCTTTTGGCTGTACTCTTACTCAGACAGTCTTCAATGGTATATTCTGTTTTTTTAAGGTTTTGCCTGTCTTTGATTGTTATTGAATTTATGTGGTCAAACAAGTGCGAGCTACTTTATGAAACAACGCACTATCACTACTGATGCTCTGCTAAAGCGAGATCTCCTTTTACCATTGTACTGTGCAAAGGTGATGAGACCTGATACCATTGTTGAATGCAATCAGTGTCCTCATCAATAGATAGCAACTGGTCTAAGGATTATGCCAGTGTGGGAGAACAATCTGCCGATCTATTTTGCGAATTTTCACATTATCACAGAGCCTGGTCTTGGAACATTTGTGCTTCTAGCATCTCACGTGCTGCCAAAGGACTCTAGTTTCTGTTGCTGTACCAGTAAAATCCATCATCTAACTTGATGATCCTGAGTTCCTGGTGCGAAGGATGTTTTCCAATGCATAAGTTTCTCGTTAAAGCTGTGCCAGAAATGTCTTGACTGCAAGATCTTGAGCTTCAAAATCACATTTTCTTCCTTTTAGTAACTGTCTGCCTGTGTCTTCTCTACCAGGGTTTAACATATTTGTTGGAATTGGCCTGCTATCAGTGCCTTCAACTGTGCGAGAAGGAGGCTGGGCAAGTGTGTTGCTACTCATTGTATATGCAGCTGTTTGCTTCTACACTGGTACTTTGTTGAGACAATGCTTAGACGTGAACAAACATGTCCTCACTTTTCCAGATTTAGGAGAAGTAGCTCTTGGAAAATACGGCCGCCTTTTTCTATGTGTGAGTTCCCTATGTTGCCTCATCTCTTCGACCAAGTTCTTCTTCTTTATGGTTTACTCTCCTTTCGCATATTATGAAGCATCAGTTAGACCGTGTTCAGTATTTAGATGCAAACCCGGGCTCAGGTTTTTTTGCCCAAGTTGCAATCTTATCATAAATCAATACTAATTGAAGATTGTGACGTTGTTCCGCAGATCTACCGTCCTATTCTCTGAAGGAAAAAAAATTATACAGGACTTCAACCTATTGATGTAATGTTAAAAGGCTACGATGTAGGATACCATTTCCTTGCCTTTTGACAGCCACTGCTTCCATGGTATCCCGTTCCATTTTTATGGTGGCTGCTAAACATCTTAATTTGCATTAAAAAAAAAAGATTCTTCATGGATTTTTACCAAGGAAGCAAATGGATTGCAGGCAGATGCCATATTTTAGATGTGTTCATGCTTCATTTTATTTTTTTTATTTGTAATTATAGATTTCCGATAGATTTTGTGTTAATTTGTTTCATGATATAGTCTGAAACTTCTCTATTCCTGACTTTCTGTTTCTTTTTGCAGATTGTGTTCTATATTGAGTTATACGTAAGTTCCAAAATTACCTTCAAGCTAGTTTGGAACAAAAATTGATTGAACAGTCCTCAGTTTTCTTGCTTTCCTTTTTCATGGTGAAACATGCATCGTGTTTAATTTATTTTGCAGTTTTGTTGTGTGGAATTCGTTATCTTGGAGGCAGATAACCTGGCCAAGTTATTTCCAAGTGCTGCATTATACCTTGGTGGCCTGTATTTAAGCCCGAGTCATTTACTTGGGATTATTGCTACTCTGGTGGTACTTCCAACTTGCTATCTGAAGGATTTTCGAGTCCTATCTGTCCTTTCAGGTATGACATTTCCTTCCTTGCTCTTATTTTGATGTCTTGATATTTGCTTCATTTTATACACAGATTCACAGCAATGCTTCCCAGTTCATGGATTGGAGTTGGAGGGACTTCATGTTTCGGTTTTGCTTATTGTGTGTTTGTGTAGATCAGAGTGGATGGATCATGTTTCAAGGCAAATTAATTGACAACGAGCTACATAACTTGTAATTTGTGTTCCAAGTCCTCGACTTTAGACCAAAAAAATTTCGTTGATGTTTAACATTCCATTTTCTTGGAGTTAAGCTGTCAAATCTCAGCTGAACATCTTCTATTCCTGTAGCTGTTGGTGTGCTTGGAGCTATATTGATCGTGCTTTCACTGATCCTGGTTGGTACTGTGGAGAAGATCGGCTTCTCTCAAACGGGTCCAGTCGTGGCATGGAGTGGTCTTCCTTATGCTCTTGGTGTGTTTGGGTTTTGCTATTCTGGCCATTCTGTGCTCCCAAATCTCTATCATTCAATGGAAGACAAAAAGAAGTTCAACAAGGCACTCATCATTATGTAAGAAGTTCTGTACCAATTAGCATGCAGTCTCCTTTATGTTTTTCCCCCCTCCCATCTTCTTGTTTAAAGAGGTTTACAATCTGATATTTTACTGGGGGAAAAAGTTTGATTCAAACAGTATTTACATCTCTAAATTTCTTGTTCACTCAATGGTGTTTGATGTTCTGATTAGTGTATTTGGTTATGTTCTTTGCAGTTTCATTTTGTCTACATCGGTCTATGTCATTGTTGCAGTATTGGGGTTTCTTATGTTTGGTGAAGATACAGACTCCCAGATAACACTGAATTTGCCGATGGATTCAATCGCCTCTCAAATAGCTCTTTGGATAACAGTGAGTTTTTGTTATTTTGAATTATATCCTTCTGTCATTTCTGCATTAGTTGAAAGCATTGTCCATAATAAATACTGATTCTCAGTATTTCCTCTTTTCAGGTTATCAGTCCATTGTTCAAATATCCTTTTGCACTAAGCAAGAAATACATCTGTTGTTTGTACTTTATAGGGTATTTAAATAACACGAAAAAAGAATTACAATGCCTATGTACCTTTCCTTGACATTGCTCAAATATTCCCTGCTGTTGAATCCATTGGCGAGGAGTATAGAGGAATTACTACCTCGAGAGATTTCGAATACCTACTGGTGCTTGATTCTAGTGAGAACTGCCCTTGTTGTCTCTAGCGTCTGCGTAGCATTTCTTGTGCCATTCTTCGGTATTCAGCTCAATTTATGAAATTCTATCATGCTTATTGATTTTGATATAACACCTGACGTGTTCGTTGAATAAAGACTGAACACACTATCGTGTTATACGATACTGCTTCTTTATCGACCTATCGTGGCCTTGTAGTATGTAATATTGGTTCATAGGAACTCTCTTTTTTCTGTTCTGATTTGCATCTGTCTATATTCAGGTCTTGTTATGGCATTAGCCGGATCGCTTCTTTGCCTGCTAGCAGTGAGTAGAACACTTCTATGTTTCAGGTTTTCATGCAACTTCGCTGCCAATACTTGTTACAATGTTTGCTGTTCTTTTTTTCTGAGTGCAGTCTGTTATCATGCCTTCCCTCTGCTTCTTGCGAGTTATCAAGGAGCCTTCATTTTCCCAGGTAACTCATACATGTGATTTTAATTTTCGAGCTGTAGTCATATTGGGTTTATGCCTGAAGTACGATCGATCAAGGCGACAAGTCACCTTACAACTTTTTGCACCGTCATTGACATTGAAAGAGTCCTTTGGGACTCCGACACTCGAGAAAGGTCTACCCTGACTCGTACGCCAGTATCCTTAACGTTTTATTGCTTGTTTAATCACAATTTCACTGGATTTCTTGCTAGCTTCCCCTTGTTTCCCTTCCCCTTCATTTAGTGAGTATTCAAGCTCTTTTGGTTGATCGATCGGTGCATCACCATTACCTTTTTCTGGGTTGTAAATGGCAGATGGTGATATGCTACACGGTTGCTGCGATTGGAGTCGCTGTGGCTATGTTCGGAACATATTCATCGATGTACGAGATTGTTGAGAGCTACTGATTCATTGTGGAAATGTGTTGATGACTGTGATTTCTACTGATACCGTTTACTGTTGCAACTCCGGTATCATGGCAGGAGATGCAGATTGCATTGTACCATAATTAATACTG
This sequence comes from Drosera capensis, assembly GCA_001925005.1. Lineage (NCBI taxonomy): Eukaryota > Viridiplantae > Streptophyta > Magnoliopsida > Caryophyllales > Droseraceae > Drosera > Drosera capensis. The sequence continues at coordinate 7,638 of LIEC01006107.1, forward strand.
CTGTCAATTTTACTCTCTTCGTCCTCTAATTTTGTGACGTTTTGATTTTACAATCATAATAATGAGATAAATTTTAGCTCATGTTGTGGAATCATAATCATAATAATGAGATAAAATTCATCCACACAAAGCAAATCAATGAAAAATCTAACTTATCAATCCGATGGACTGAGGAGCACGAGAAGGTTCACGGCAAACTTAACCATACCATCGCTGTTGAGCTTACCGACGAGCCCTGAAGCCGCCATGGCAAGGATATAGAATAATATGGCCTATTTTAAGCTTTTTTGGTGGGTGGTGCTGTTCATTAGCCTCATACCAGCTCTTAAGCTCTCGCTGATCCTCTTGGTCTTGATGACGAATATCACGGTCATGTACCCTTTGATCCTCAGGAGCTTCCCTGACTCGAACGTGCTCAGGTTCGTCGATAGGAGGTTGGTTCTTCCGTTGATAGGCTTTTTGCCACGGTGATTGAGCTTGTGGTAACTGATGCTGGGCTTCGTCTCCTGATAACCACCGCCTGCACGACTACCATAATTATAGTTCATGCTGTGCTTCAGATAAACGACAGCTTCATCGTAGATGGAGAGTCGTCTGCTGCTAATGGGGAGGAGTACAGTCTTGTTGGTTATCAAGAAAACATCGATCATCAAGTCTAGGCTTCTGTTGAACGTTTCGGATGTTCTGTTGTTTATGACAGCAAATATTATGTATAAGATTTTCTAATTGGAACTATGGATACGAAGAAGAAACAGATACTAGCAGGAATATGTTGCATACAGGAGACACGACGAATTCTTCAATAGATTAAACGCATGTACCGATTCCAATCCTTTCACTTGCGATATAATCACTTCATTTCAGAAGGAAATTCGTTTATCAATTGAATTGCTGATGCGATTCGCTAAACATTTACACACAGAATGGCTACAACTAACAGCTAACAACAATGAGACTGACCTGGAACCCAGCAATCTGGCAAACTGTGGTTCATTTGCGCTAGGATTAACATTCTGAAGAAAGACATAAAATAGCAAAAAAACTACTCAAAGTTCATCATGGCTTCTTTCTCCCCACAATCTTCCTGCTTGCTCACTAAGATATCTCAAGGCCAAGGAAGCATGAAGAGCGGCACCATAAGGAAATGCTTCTTCATTGACGGTGTATTTTGGATTGTGCTCGGGAGCTGTTGGTCCATGTGTCTCGTTTTTCAGTCCAAGAAAGAACAAATACCCTGGGATTAACTCTTGATAGAACGCGAAATCCTCTGATCCCATCAATTGTGCCATCTCTTTTACGTTCTGTCGGCCGAGCATGTCAGCAGCCACTTTAGTGAAGTAGTCATGCAAGTCCTCGTTGTTTATGGTCGGTGGTGTCACAGGCGTCTCGCTGTCGAAGAAATTGACTGTTGTGTTGCACCTTTGAACAGCGGCTTGGCTTACAATGACCTGCATAAAATGGAGGGGATGAATCTAAAGTGACCAGCATTCACCAGTGCACATGTATCAAAGTAAAAAAGGTCAGTCTATGGAAGTTCTTCAGTTCTGAGATTTTAAGCGGGTGCTGGGTTACTTGAGTACCAATGGTTCCCACATACTGCATCTCGTGCACTTGTGAAGAAAGAAATTGTTCTAATCATGGCTAGCCAACAGATTGCCTCTCGTCACGAGGAATAAGAACTGTAGCAAAAAGAGCGAAACATCTTGTTCTATAGAAGTGCTCATATGAGTAAGAATGAGAAGGTTGCTCTCCATCTTACCTCCTCAATGCGCTGCCTGAGTTTATAAAGGCTTTCTCTCACGAAGGCTCGGAAAGTACCACCAATAGTGACAGAATCAGGTATCACATTAAATGCTTTGCCTCCTTGGAATTTGGCTACTGTCACCACCTGCAGGAGCAACCTTATGCTTAGAACTACTTAAAGATTATAACCAACCAAAGTGTTATGCTTTAGCGAGTAGCGGGTCGAGATATAGAGAACCAACACATAAAGTAAATTGTACCTGGGAGTCTAGTGGATCTGCTTCACGCGATACTATGTGCTGCAAGCTTACAATAACGTTGGAAGCTGCCAATATTGGATCGACGGAGTGATGTGGTATAGCAGCATGACCACCTTTTCCTGCTATTACAGCCTCGAAAAATCCAACTCCGGCCAAGACAGAGCCGGACCTGGTATTCACTTGTCCCAAGGGCAAGTCCGACCGGGCATGCAACCCAAAGATAGCTTCAACGTTTTCTAAAGCTCCAGCTTCGATCATCTTTTTGGCTCCGCCGCACCCCTCCTCCCCTGGTTGGAAAACCAGAACTACTGTTCCCTATTTGTCATAGAGGAAAAATTGAACATGCAAGAAAATGATCTTCATATCAGGAAGACTAGAAGAAAACACTTTGCAGCCACACAAAAATCTGAGTACGAGTCCGACGTCATAATTGTCAAACAATCCTGTCTCGATCAGATGCTCATAGAAGTAGTTACGGTTTGGAATCAACAATGACTATGAAACTGCAGCAGACTGAGAGCTATACGAAAAGGGTATGAAAGTTGATCACTTTCTGATGGATATTCATTGAGTGTTAGAAGACACCACCTTGAGTTTTAAGTAGGAAATAGAGAAAACTGAAGGTCCGGTGAAATCGGTTAAATCGAGATAGACTAAACAAGGTTGATTCTTCGAAATGGCCGACTCCTCTCACCTCCTCAAAGTAGAACAGGACATACATTGATCAAAGCATATGACCAAGAATATGAAAGGAACGCACTACTAACGGACTAGTTATAAGTACTTCTACGTAATGGGCATAGAACAAACCTTTAGTTCACCACGATACTCTTGGAGAATCTTCGCAGCGCCGAGCAGCATGGCCACATGAGCGTCATGTCCACAAGCATGCATTTTACCTGGAACTTTACTTTTATGTTCCCACTCAACCAGCTCCTATAACAATCCAACACGAACATTACATCATTTGACTTGCATATGGCTACTGATAAATCTGTTATACCAACCCCAACGAAAACAAAGACATTTTACTTGCAACAGCTACGCAACAGAGTAAAAATTCAAGTGAGTAGATTCTCAAATTATATTGAATTCAGCCAAGTTAAAGCCAGTTGTTTTCACTGTCTAGCTACAAAGAAGAAACAGTTCAACAATCAGTAACACGGACATGACAACAGCGTTCTCCTCATCAGGCATCATTATGCTGATGAATAAGGTACCCTGAACCATCTGTTGCATCATCTTCTCCTACATCTTTCGATTTCATTTTCATCGCGCGCATAAAGGCGACCATAATTCACAATCACAATCAACCAACAGTAAACAATTCAAAACCCAAAACTCATTTTCACACCCTCAAAATGTCCATTTCAAGAACATAAATGACCCACCAGCAGAGACTCATTAGAGCAATAAAACCCTGACAACATCTTGCATGCAACTGTTCAATCAAAAGCCAATACCTGAATAGGAAGAGCATCCATATCAGCCCTCAAAGCAACAAAAGGAGCCTTTCCAGTCCCAATAAACCCTAAAACACCAGTCACAGCAACTGGGTACTTATAAAAAACCCCCAATTCATCCAATTTTGACCTGATCAATCTACTAGTCTCAAATTCCTCAAAACCCAGTTCAGGATTCTCATGTATATGTCTCCTGATATTCACCATCCAATCTAAAACCGCTGATTTCTTTGCCAAATCGAGAAAATACTTTGGGATTTCATTGGGTTCATATGAACTCAAGATTGAACTGGAAAAACTGGGTTTTGTGAGAAAAAATGAAAGATAGAGAAACAAAGATGCCCATTTGAGGAGATTCATGATGTTGTTCTTGCTTGATTTGAACAGGCAAACTGGGATTCAATTAAAGATTGAAGCTTTTGCATCAATGGAGACAAAAATGAGAGGAAAGGATGTTGGGGTTTTTGAAGTGGACCGATCACTGATTGGATTTTGCCATGTGTGAGAATTTGTAGGACAGATTTTGGGCATTTTTATAAAGTTTGTTACTCCCGAAGATAAGCATTAAAACGCAACATGATACTGTTCCACGAGTATTGTTATTTTATTTTAATAAATTAAATTTGATTACAAGAGACTAACAGTTTGATCGCAACAAGTTAAAGTCTATACAATATGTATCATTATCTCGTTCATATTATAACAGGTAGGGAAAAAGAAAAAAAAAATTCATTATAATTTGTTATAAAATAGTTTATTTCTTAGTTATTCAATTATAATCATCCTTTTAAAATGATGTATTTATATTTAATTCTATATATTTTTGTAGATCTCATCTACTTTTGAGACTATTAAAAAGATTTATCTAATTAGCTATTAGTTAGATCTAATTATCTTAATTATATGAGAAAATTAGATGTTAATTAATCATCTTAAATCCTATAAATAGAGACCATTTGTAAAGTATTATATATATCATAAGAGAAGAAAATCTCTCTTTCTCTTTATATTCTCTCTGTAAAATTATTAATTATTTTGTTAATTCTGATTTTATCATCTGACGAAATCAAAACGAATATATTAACTAATCAGTTCAATCGATGAAAACATTTGTTTTTCAACAATTTGAACTCATTATTTCATGAAATTATAATATTAACAAGATGAATGAAGTTCATAGAGATCTAATAATACAATTCGAGATAAGCGATGAACATGTATCATTTCATTTTAAAATTTATCATGCAACATTTAATATAATATGAGTTTATCTAATATGTCATAACGTAAAGTGTGGTTTAAGTAGATTGATTATATAATTTTTGTTTTTCATTTTCTTTTTTTTCAAATCTCAAAAAACTCATCAATTAAAAAACATTGTCGTTGGATTCTTTTTATCATATTTAACTTTATAAATGACATACCACATAAACGTCTATAAGATATACGTTTTCCTTCTATGATAAGAAAAACACATCATGTCATTATTTGATGAAATATAAAACTATGAGCTCTTCAATATGGACTTCATTTCAACTCTTGCGTTTTTTCTCACACGTATTCAGTGACGGACACAGTATTGCCCATGAATTAAAAATCGCTGTATATAATATACCGGTACTATAATAATCAAAATGCCATGTGATAGAACAATTTCCATGTGATCATATCAATTTTCACCATTTGTTTATTCCTGACCCCTTTTTTCGGTGCACTACAGCTTTCTGCGGCTTCTCCAGTGCTAAGTTCAGTGCTGCGGTTTTGTTCGAATAATAATCTCTGTCTGGTGGTTGTGAAATCATTTTCCATGTTTCATTATTCACTTTACTATTTTGGGTAAGTACATGCTGTGTAATTAAAGCTAATTCAATGTAAATAAACCATGTGAAAAACGAGTACGGTAAAATCTCCAAGAGATCAGATTAGAGATTTCTAGAATATTGTTTCTGTTGCAGTCTTGCATATATAGTCATGCTTGGACTTTGTTCAAGGGAAACTCGAAGAAAGGTTGATATCTAGAGGCACAATGGCACATGATATATTGCTTCAGCCCTTAGGCTACAGTGTCGACGTCGTATGGCCCTTAAATCATGACTTAGGACGAACGTTATTATTAGAGTTGTCAAATACACGGACTTGGACCGGCCCGGCTCTGGGCTTGTCGACCCGTCATTATAGATTGGATCGGGATCTGAGTGGATTTTTTTCCTATAGGATCACGACCTTGTCTTGATCCAAGCCCTTATCAAAAGGGGCGTCAGCCCAGCTCTCTCATTGTGTTTTGGAAAAAAATGACCGTTAACAAACCGTCATCGAAAACCGTGACATGTTCTTGAAAATTGAACTGTTCTTGAAAAATGGATCGGATTTGATAATGTCAGAGTGTAGATTCCTGAAAGGGTTAGTATTGGAATATCCCAGCATGAGTGACCAGAGCTCGAGAAACTCATTGTTCAATTTCCGCACCTCGAAAAGTTATCCCTTCTGAATTGCATCAACATTCAGAACATACACATCCCATGTGAGAAGCGCTGTCATCCATTCTCCAAGCCTATTTTCTCTCCAGTACAAGGGTTCACATTACTATCACTTTTATCGTAGATTCAACTGTTTTTTGCTGTTCTCCTTCTTCACGTTACTATCTCTAGGCAGAGACTCTTCGATCGACAAACTCGACATAATTACTAGATTACCGGATTACAGCCTCCTTGATGAACTCTTACTATAAAACCTCGTCTCACGCAAACTCTCAGTCATTTTGATCTGAATAACTGGGAGGATCATACGTCACAAGAATGCATATTGCTCTTGGTGGAAGCTAAGGAAAGAACTGGGGCAACGGAAGCTTTCATGGAGTCAAAGAAATCTTTATCCGTTATGAACTATGAAGGTTGCATTGATTCGATCTATATGGTTTATGTCAAAAATGGGGATGTCGTCCATGGCGAAGTGCATAGAGGGATGGGAGCCGGCTACCAAGCTAAGGTATACGTCTGTATATGTAGGGTATCATGTACAAGGCAGATGCTAACTCTCATGATTCATCAACTTTGTGGTTCATTCATCACAGATAACGCACAATCCCGAAGAGTACCTGATAGGTATCACCTGTCATTTTGCTTGCTTCGACGGGCAGCTGGTTGTGAAGTCGATCAGTTTCACAAGCAACTGCAGGGACTCGGAACACGAAGGTTAAACAGAAACCGAGAAGCATATATAAAGAACAATCCTATTGCTGAGCCAAGATGATGGGAAGCAGTCTCAAAGACGACTGGTACCAACGGTCAACAGAAGTAGAATAACCAGATCATGATTAACATAAAGAAAGCATGCGATAGTACTCTCAAAATAATACTCGAAAGCGCATAATGAAACAGAAAGCTTATACACATCAAGTCCATAAGAGTTTGATAGTCGAGCAAGCGTGATGAACACAAGGCCAATATTAGACAACATAGATCTGCTGCAATTCTACCCAATTCAGAATTCAGAGAATCATTACCCTGCAACACAATTGGGTTCAATACGATAACCTCATCCTCTAGCTTTAAGCTCAGCGAGTCTCTTAGACAAGTCATCCTCATCAACCTTCTCGGCCATTGCAGTTGGCACCGCATGAGCAGCAGCCTGTGGCAGTCCAACAGACACTTCCAGGCCATAATCATCAGCCACCTGCTGCATCAAGCTGTTGACTTCCGTTTCTGGTGTGGACAGCGAAGTAGACCCAGCCATTGAACTCTCCATGAACTCTGCTTGGACCTCCATGTTCACAAACTGTCTCTCAAAATTGTCCATCGTCTCCGACATCTTCTGCAGGTTCCCTGATCACACAATTTCTCAACATATCAGCTACGTGTAATACATTACATTGTACTCATTACTTACAAAAGGGATAGATCTCACAGGCCCCTAAGTTTAGTAAAGACACACAACCCAGGATACAAAATATGAGTCCGAAAGCAGACACATGAGAATTATGCACCGAGTCGTCCAAGGAAGTTATGTGTCTGATTCTAAAAATATTCGGGAGTTGCACAATTAACCTGTGAAACGGGAGAGCGGCTTTTGCTAAAACTTGAGCAGTTTCTTGAAAAATCGCCTCAGATAGAAAACTTTGAGCATCATTTATCTTTTCACTATCTTCGAAGCATATGTGACACTTATCTTGATCCAAAAAACAATCCCAAAATTTCACACTTCCTCGGAACAATCGCAACTAGTCAATAGATGGTCACATAGGCTGGTTCTATCAATACATTAGCATAACTTTGAACTAAATCTACCAAAGAAACATCCACAATCACAAGGCTAGATGAAGTCAGCAATTTCTTCAAGAGACATTAACTCGAGATTCCATTCTGACTATCGATTCAAAATATTGATATGTTCTTCCGTAATCACGACAACCCGATGCTATAAGTTGGCCAGTTAACAGTAATTTGAGCTATCAATTTCACAAAAAACCCCTAACCAAATCAGAACCCAGCAAACAACCAAATTTTCCCCATAACCCATCAATTCAAAGCTTACCCATCAAAGATCACACCTGAAAACCCCAATACAACACCCCACAACCCCAAACCCTAACTTCCTCCAAATCTCACCAAATCCCCAAAATCTCATAAAAAATCACACCCCAAAATCATCATTATTCATCCCAATTCCCCTAAAATCAACCCCAATCCAATACCCCACTACCCCATCACCCCTTAAACCCTAAAACCCATCAAATCCCCAAACCCTAACTAAATCAGATCTCCTCAAAGAATCAACTTTTCCCCTAACCCATCAAATAAAACTAAACCCATAAAAAATCACACCTCAAAATCAACACCACTCATCCAAATTTCCCCAAAAATCGACTCCTATCCAAACACCCCATCCCCCTCAAACCCTAATTCTCCAAATTCCCTAAATTCCCCAAATTCCCCCAAACCCACCAATCAAATCCCCAAAACTTCCCTTTTCTACCTGTATTCAACGACGCCTCCAGCGACTTCACAATGGATCCCATACTCATCGTGATCGTATTCATCTTCGCCTGCGTATCCAACCTCGCCACCACCGCATCAAGCCTCGACGCCAGCCTCAGATAATTCAACTGCTCGCCTCTTTTCCTGATCGCATTCTCCGCATAGATCCTCGCCCCATCCATGTTGCCCTTTTCGATCGCCTTTTTTACTTTGAGTTTTTCGGCTTTTTCTTCCTTTTCGCATTTTCGGGCTTGGCGTTGGAGGGATTTTGAGGTGAATTTCAGCTCCATTATTTGGTTCATTAGGCGCTCTGTGGTGTTTCTCATGGTGATGGGATTGTGGGGGGTGGATTGGAGTTGTGTTGCGTCGATATGAGGTTTGATTTGAGGATGAATGAGATGAGGATTATATCGATGGAAATCAACGCGTATTGAGCTTTTTGGAGTATTTAGAAGGAAAGTATCCAAAGAGGGACTGTTATTTAAAGAAAAAAGAAAAAAGAAATATGCTTCGGATATACGTATACATGGTACATATATATCATTCATGTTATGTGAGTCCAAGTATATCTTAATAATCATATAAAAAAAATGTATATCCCGATAAGCTTGGGACATCCTATCAAGTAGAAGTTTATTGGATGAAATTGATTCAATCGTAAACCATTTTTTATGAGGTTCAATTATAAGGTTATAGACTCGACAGAGATGATAAAGTTTTTGTATAACATTTTCTTATGCGAGATAGTCTCACCCACATTATGCATTTTGTGGGATTTATGTGAGGGTATTTTTTTTTTTTCTATTGTATAGAAGTTACCATAAACTTCTATTTGTATATAAAAGATCCTCAAACATAATATAATATCTCAAAAATTTCGTCATTTAAATATGCAAAAAATGCATATATAAAATTATTATTTTAATGCACATAGAGTAGATATATTATAAACGTACGAATAAATATATAAACAACTAACGTTATAATATTATCACGTTATAAATATTACACATTAACTTTGAATCCCGAAATTGAATTATTAAATATGATATGATATTAATATTTTTAGAATAATTAAATCAATAAAATTAATTATCAAATTATTAATATTATAAAATTGAAATAAACAATAGCAGAAGATCCAAGGAGGGAGCAATTGCTTCCTGACAATGCGTATGTCAGTATTTGATGTTCGCCCGCACTCTTTGATGATATCATTGTGCGGTCTTTTCCCCTTTTATCATTTGCTCTCTCAAACGCCACCATCACTCTCCATTGTCGCCTCACCATCACCGCCAACGCCTCATCATCACCGAACCCCTTCCTCTTCAACGAATCTCACCCACCAAACCCCAAACCCACCACAAAGCCTCGCCACCAGTCGCCATGCCGCCACGCCTCGTCATCAGTGAAGTTCCCCGGCCTAGGCGACACTTGCCCCGCCAACCCCGAGCCCGGACGCGGCTCCGAAGACCTTCCACCGACCATCACAAACCATTCCCCACCACCAACCACCGCGCCTCACCTCGTTCGGCCACAGATCCGGCCACCCCTGGCCAGTTCCACACGACCCCGACCACCAACGAGCCCAGACGCGATCCCGGAGCTCCCATCGACCCCCGCCACTTCGACCACCATCAAACAACTCCGTCTGGCCACGATCCGACCACCATCGATCTCCCTTGCAACCAGCCCGGCGCAGCCCTGTGACGAGCACAGACAGCGGCCCGATGGCAGGCCCGACAGCCCGATGCGGCATGGAAGGCCCGACAGCCCGATGCGGCATGGAAGGCCTGACAGCGATCTCGCCCTATTGGATGCATAAACCTAAACCAGGACATTGGTGGGACATGAAATAGACTTCCAAGCTCCAAGAGAATCAAGGGACCAAAAAAAAAAGAAAGAAAGAAAGTTGTCTGTCTCTCCTGATCACGGATTACAGGGTAATTATCACTTCTGTAGGATGATCTGTTACAGCAACGACTAAGATTCGAGTAGCTAAATCCATCTCCCCTGTTAACAAAAACCTCTGAACTACAACCAAATCCAAAACCATATCCCGACGACCCAACAAGTAGTCCAAAGCCATTCACTTGCCAAAATTTGGGATCATAGTGAACAAAAATTCAGATCCCAAATCATAATGCCATACCTCAAATCATGCACACGCACTTATACTACTAGAATTGATTTTTTTTCATAAAAAAAATAGACACCTCGAAATCTCAATTCAACTGATTGGGTCAAGTTTCTACCATCAATGATTCAAGTCAACCATCTAACATTACTCTGATCCATTATCAGAGTCATGAGCTCCTAACTATACCGAAATAATAGTAAAAATTCAAACAAAAAATAAAGATAACCTTAATCAGTAACTAAAATCAATCAATCAGCAACCACCAATTCCGCATTGTCCCAGATCTTGTGAATCCCAAAAAATCGCCACGCAACAAATTTGACACATAGGATGATAGGATGGGGCTGTGGGCTATGGGCAAATCTCGGAACAAGAAGATGAAGAAGAAGAATCGAAGTACCTCGAAGGGAGTATAAGGGCGGTTGTCGCCGCGGCGCAGAGGCCAGAGAAGGCTCTTCTCGATGTTAGCCGGAGAAAATCTGCGAGCTCGGCTGAGTGCAGAGCAGAGCTGTAAGGTATTATTCCATTATATTATTTAATTTATAAATTATATTCGATGATATTTAATCATCCTAAATTATGAGTTTAATTTTATCTTATCAAATATTTTTTAAAATTATTATGAATTACCTCAGTACTAAAAAGTAAGTCTACACAAAAAAGTAATGTCCAAAACAGTCATTTCATCACTAGGGTTTTCTCCCATCATATAAAGTCCCTTCTCTCGTCGCCCCTTTTTCATTGCTCCCCATTCAAAACCCTAGCAGAGCAGATCTGTGAGGTTTAATTTGGGGGGTTTTTAGCAACAATGGCGACGGTGCCGGGGCCGGTGATTTGGGAGATCGTGAAGAAGAACAACTCGTTTGTCGTCAAGCAGTTCGGGAACGGCTCCGGTAAGGTTCGGTTCAGCAAGGAGAGCAACAATCTGTTCAATACTCACTCCTATAAGTACTCTGGTAAGGGAAACTTGCGTCCCTGCGTTTGGGGTTGTGGGGATTATCATGGGTTGTGTTTTGTGTAATTCTGTGTGTGGATTTGATGGATTGATGATTGGATATGTTTCCTTTGGATCTGTGTGAATTTTGATTTGTGGGTTGCTGTTAGGATTGTGTTGAGACGGTGTTTTGATGGATTGTTGTCCTCGAAATGGTATTTTTGGAGAATGTCTTTGCTTTGAGAACTAGAACTGGTTGGGAGCTATAGCTCATGTTGTTTCTTATTAGTAGCATTATGGTTGAAAAATGTTCTAATTGTTGAGAAAAGCTTTGAGCTTGATTCACATTGACATTGGAGGATAAAGGAGCCATCATGTGTAACTAATTCTTCATCAATTCACTCTTATGGGTTGAGACTTAAGACGCCTTATTTGGGTGTTGGATGCCTTTATTGGACTCTAAATAACGCAGTTCCTCTAACTGCGGTGGTGTTCTTCCTGTTTTTTGTATGTTGCTTGAATGGTTACTTTCCTTGCAACTTTGGGTCTTTGGAGTTTAACGAGTTGTAAGAGTCATGGTATGTGTATAGTTCTGTTGTGTCGTTTTTTGTATTAAAAAAGAAGCCCATCTACCATCTGGTGGTCACTTTTGTGCAATAAATGATGTTATGTGTTAGATCACCCTGATAATGAAAATGAAAGAACGCATTTTCGAAGTGATGCTATATTTCTGGTTGGCTCTTGTTTAGATTATGAAATCTTGAAATCCCTACGTGCAGGCTACTCATCGTTTCAAATCATAATTGTTTCCAACTCTTCTGTCCTGCAGGCTTGGCAAATCCCAGGACGATTACTATCCAAGCTGCTGGCAAAGATGGAGTGCTTCTTGCAACTAGCAAGACGAGAAAACAGAACAAACCTGCAATTTCCCTTCACAAATCAGTTATGAAAAAGGATTTCCAACGGATGGCAAATGCTGTTGTGAATCAAGTAAGAAACTTCTCAGTTTGGGTATCATTTTGAGTCCTTAATTTCTATTTTGTTTGTCTAAATCTAATAGCTGGTTTATGTTGCTGATGCTATGATGATTATGCAATACAGTTAGTGTAATGCTGTATATAGTCTTACAAGAATATTTTTACTTACCTTTTTCTTTTGAAAGAACCACATTATACTGGCTTAGTCTTTCTTTACACGAATAGTCAGTGGGGTTCTTGCCCTCTTTCTAAAGGGTGTAGTTTTATCTTTATCTTGATGAGCCACTTTGAATGCCTTTGAAGAAAACCTCTGCGTAAAGTTCCCTTAATTTGGTCACTTTAATGATCTTTTTTTTCTCCTTTTCCCTTCATTTGTTCTGATGGCTGAACAAGGCCTTGTAATGAAACCTTGAGTAATTCATTACTTAGGCACTAATCTGAATATCTTATTCTGATCTCTAATCTGAATGTCTTATTCTGATCTGTGTAGGAAGATCTTCCTTATTTAGAGTGTGTATACATTTTCTTACTTCTGATTTTATTTCTTTTTTAATACGATTTTGCTTTCTTTTCAGTTTCTCCTTCTACTGTATGATGAACTGCCGAGGCAATGATGAATACCCAATATACTCTCCTGAAATGCATGTTTTCTTTCCTTGCATGGTGTGGATAACACTTTTTACTAGGACAGTCTGAGCCAACAACTAATCAAACTTAATTTCTACTGTTAATTTTAATAAATAATCAAGGTGACTTTATTTTTTTGCTGTGGACGAGTTAAAGATATCTTACAATGTTAAGGTGCCTTTGTTTATGCATAGATGCAGTGTGCTTGTGGATATGATGAGAAATCAAATTTACAGTTATCCCTGTCTGATCATATGTGATGAATTCTTGTGATCAGACACATGCACGCTGCATCATTCTTATGCGTGTACTTCCTCTGGTATTATCATCATACTTCTCAAAGTCCTGTACAGTGGTTAGTTTATGATGTATTTAATGGTAACCAAAGTTACGAATCAAGCTGATCCTAGGTTTTGTAAGCTCCCATTTCAAGAAGTTATTGTGCGTAATCAAGGCACCAGTAAATATCTAAAGGGTGCTAAATGCTGGCCATTCCGTATTCATTTTGACAATGGCCGAGAGCGCAGAGGGTGTTTGCAATTGCACCAAATACTTGGTTCCTTGTCTTTATTTTTTTCCTCCCTGTAACTGATTGTGCTCTGTTTCACAGGTTGCTGACAATCACTACAGGGCTGATCTGAAGAAAGCAGCCCTGGCTAGATTGAGTGCCGTTCACAGGAGCCTTCAGGTCACCAAGTCTGGAGTCAAGAAGAAGAATAGGCAGGCAACTAAGATCCACGGCAGGAAGTGAAGAATATGAAATTTTGTGATGCAAGAGACTCTTTACTCTCGGGGTTAAAAAATTTGTGGAACTTATGCAAAGGGTGATGACTAGTATCTGGTTCTTTTTAATGTTACGTAATTCAAAGAAGAATCTGTTATTGGATTCATGCCTGTCCGGTCGTCTGTTTTGGTATCAGCATATTGCTCGTCTCTTGATAAATTCAACCAATAATTTCACTGATCTTTGTGTTCGTTGTTTGTTCATCAGATTTTTCATGCTTTGACAGGGCCCTTATTCTCCTAAGATGGCTCAAGCTCTCACGTTCATCATCCTTTATGCGAAATGACGATTGCAAAAAACATGTCTTTCCTAATCTTAGCCAAAACCACTCGTCTACAATGTAGATAAAAAGGTGGCGATAAGTGCAATTTTTTACAGTTCATGACTGCTGTTATTCATCTTTTCACCTTTCTAACTGTGGGAACTAGCTTTCCATTTTCGATTGATAAACGGAGGATCCTTTTCATCACATCGTTTAGCCACTCAACCTCCACAGGCAAGGGTTTGTTTTGAGTTTGTACATTAGCATGTGGCACACCTAAAACCAGGACCAATCTAAACCGTCCCATTATTCGGAACCCTCCATCACATTCATCCACAGCCGTAGATCGAAGTCATCAACGTCTCCAAAGTGGGTCAGGTGCATGAGAGACATATGTTATGTTATTTAATTCCTCATACTTCTCAAACTTCAAATATTTTCCCAAAAATAAAATAAAAAATCCCTTCAAACAAAGTCACAGGAAAAACCACTTCACAGGGTTCACATCACTACCTCCTTGTGTTGTGTCGCTTCTCCGACGATCTTACACGCACACACCTTGGAGCATAAGCATACCAAATTTGGCTGCAAGCGTTTCATTCTTTAACATTTCTCAGCCCTCATTGTGTGCAGAGTTGAGAAAACTGATGGTGGGTTTTGAAAAAGCTCTGCAAAATCATCACACAACTGTCCAAAACATAAGCCGAGTTGGCTTAGGTACTGTAAGAACCAGTAAAACACAGGATCTTGCGCCGACCCATTTGTTTTTGTGGTGGTTTTGCCGTTTGGGGAAGGTGGGTTTTGCTTTTCACTTTGTTTTTTTGAATCATGGATGTGTTTTTTTTTTTGGTTGTTTTGAGCTTCCGAGTCTTTGTTATTTCAGAGAAATGTTCATGGGTTTATTGGGTTCTTGAAGAAAAGTTAGGGTTTTGTAGGGTTTTACTGACTGATTTTTTGTGAGTTTTAGGCGTGGAAGGCTACTGCATTTGCTATAGGAGAAAGGGCTGTTGATTTTGCTGCTATTGAGGGTCTTGAGTTCAGTTGAAGGATTTGCGTTCTTTTGGGTTCTGTTAATGGTTACTTGTGGTGTGCCTGTGTTTGAGGAGGAATTGAATTTGGTTTAGCTTGTTGAGGTGAGGAGATGGTGAGTAGTTCAAGTGAGCAACAGAACATAAAGGCAGTAGAAGCAAAGGTTGGAGGATTGGTTTGGGTCCGGAGGCGAAATGGGTCGTGGTGGCCGGGCCAGATACTTGGGTTGCATCAGGTTTTAGCTGATTGTATTGCTTCTCCTAAATCTGGAACACCAATCAAGCTTCTGGGTAGAGATGATGCAACAGTGTGAGTCCTACTTTCTATTCACTTGAGCTAGATCTGCCACATGTTTGCATCATCTTTCATTTCTTTATTTTCTGTCGTGATTCGGTTCTTTTCCGGACTGTTGCTTCTATCATGACAAATGCTTTTTCAGTAGGAAGGGTTTTGTTGTATCTAACTATCTAAGGTTTGCTTCAACAGATCAAAACAAATCCCAAGTATTCGTCCTTAGCTTTCGTTGGTAGATTTACTGAATAAAATTTGAGTATGTGTTGACTGCTGAACCATTTAACCAATCCATCCACCCCCAGGAATGTAATATCTGTCATCTCGGTTCATGACTTAGACTCTCTGTATCAAGGTTTTAGGCTTGCTCATTCCTGCTTTGATTCTTTATTTCGTTTGTTCAGCATAAAAGTTTCTCCTTTATCTTCTTGTACAATTTTGCAATGCAACATAGATCCCTTGTTCATAATGCTTCCCCCGTCACCCTATAAAGGATTACTCAATCAATTAACAGTGTTGTACCCTTTGGTATTGGTACAGGAAAATTGGCGAAATGATTCATGCACAGAGGGAAATTTCTGTGGAACTGTTTCCTGTTTTAACTTTCTTTACATCTCCTATTGTGCCATTTTAGTTTGTGATATACTTATAAGCTATGCTTTTTATGTAGAACCTGTTTTTGGCAGCTTCTTTCTATCTTCTGCCCTTGTTTTCATGCCTTTCGTCTAACCAGATGAAACAATGCTAGTTTAGAACTAGAGTGAGCAGCGTGGATGCGTCGCTAATTCGTAGGATCTTCTCACCTACCAGTGCTTCTCATTCATGTTGCGAGTGACGACTGTGTCAGTTGTGGCTTGAATTGTATTGGCTTTTGTTTTGAAAACCAAATTTCCATAGTTTGATTTGATGATAAGCAGAACACAGCGCAGATAATGATTCTTTTACTGTCTTATTTATTACTGCTTGTCACACCAGTAAACAGTATAGGGGTTGTGTTGCCATTCCTTGCTATATTGAGAAATTAGGCAGCATTCCATAGTGGTGCTAACCAAAAGCCGTTATCCAATTTTAGCCTTGGTTTTGCTTTCTTTTAACAACGGTTATGCAAACGACCGTAGTGTGGCTCACTTTTCTAAAGCCGAACCCCTCTTCATTTGATTGATCTCCGTATTTTAAGACATCATAGGGATTAGGGAGTTGCTGAGCTTAGAAAAGCACGAGGCTTTCATTTTTATCTATTTTCCCCCTTGGATGCATTTCTTGTGACGAAAAAATTGATTGCACATCATAAACTTCAAGTTGCAAGTCTTTTTTTCAAAGTTCTGAACTAGCAAGCTGTATAAATTAGTCGTGGTGTTGATGATTTAGATTCACTCAATTTCAGTGTTATCTTTTACAAAGTGTCATCTTTTTCATTGACTCTTTGTTCATAGCTTGTCATGTTTTTTCCTGTTGCTTCAGGGATTGGTATAACCTCGAAAAATCCACGCGGGTGAGGGCATTTCGTTGTGGAGAATATGACGAGTGCATAGAGGAAGCAAAGGCTTCTATGGTTGGCTATTCAAGGAAAGCTGTTAAATATGCTAGAAGAGCACATGCTATTCTTCATGCCCTTGAACTCGAAAGTGCCATTATACCCCAAGATCATGGGAACTGTTCTGCTTCTGATGATGCTGACAGTAAACTGTGCAGTAGGCGGGGTAAAGTTTCTCCAGCCACATATGGGCATTCTAAGGATAGTGAATGCTTGTCGGAGCAAACATATTCTGTTGAGGTCAACTCGAGTTCCGCCCTTGAGGTGTCCAACTCGGGCATATCATTTGAGGAAACAAATGGGAGAATATATATCAAGCAGCTACCCATCAAAGCAACCATGGAAAGGGTCCCAAATAAATCTGAAGATGAGGGAAGTAATGGAATCAGGCGCATGCATGGGCTCAATGACCTAGGTCAGATAGAGTCTAGTAGGAAGATAGAGCCTATTGGACTGATAGATGTTTCTCAAGGAAATGGTTTCGTGTACGATTCTGATTGTATGCCAGTGGGAAGCATGTTGAATAGAACTCGAGATACAATGCCTACATCAAAGCGAAAGAGATCTCAGTTACAACATGCTCATGAGTCCTCGAAAAAGAAGCCTCTCTGTCATACTATAGCTAAGGTTTCAGACACCTTGGTAATTGTTCCTATCATTTTTGATGAATTTGGTGACGCTCTAGTTCTGGGACTCAAGTCAAAGGAGTCAAAAAGGACTTCTGCCCTGGCCACCACTGATGTTGCAGCACATTATGGATATGCTGATGGAGATGTCGAGGATCTGTTTGATGTGCCAATAGGCATCGAGGAACTGCATGCTGGTTAGTTTAACAACTATCTTGCCTCTCAAGTTTGTGGTCATCTGCTTGGTTTTCTTTTCTTCTGGCAGTTTTCTCACGTTTCTAGATCCTAGCACTGTGTCACATGGAATGCCTCTCGCTGATTATAGTTTGTGCTTCACTTGCCGGTTACAAGTCAAGATAGGCTCCACAGAACATCAGAGTGCTTAAGATGGTACCTGAGTTAGCTATATCTTTATGCAGAAGCTTCCTTGATCTGTCAGTGAGATGCTTAGTTTAACGTATTGAGTCCAACTAGTACCTGGTTCGTTAATTGAGCTGGTGTATGTTTAGTGACTAAACCACTTGATTTCTGCAATCCGCTCTACTCAAAGTATCCATTTAAGCATTAAAAGAAGTTTCGGAGCATGACCCCAGAAAAAAGAAAGTGTTAATGGAAATATACTTGCCACCTCGGTGTGGCTGGTCCTGCTACTTGAATAGTTGAATGGGCTTTTCATGATAATTTTATGTGTTAACTCTTAAGTGCAATCGGCTGTTCCGGAACTTAAAACTGTCCGCTGTTGCTTGATTTATTTTGTATCACTTTGCGGTGTTATTTTGCTCATTGTGGCTGTTTTCCAGGTTGCTCTTCGTCGTCCTTGAAATATCAGAATCAAGCACTTGGACAGGCTGATCAAGATTGTAAACTGGAGATATTACCTCTGAGCAACGGGGCGGTGATTGAGCTTGGCTCGACCAGTCCTCCTGTTACACATATCAATCATGTTATTGCTCATAATGTGAACGAGACTACCTCAATGTGGCAGATAAAAGGGAAGAGAAACTTTAGACCCTCGACCAAACCCGAGTGTTTGAATGTTGGTCCGAATGACTTGGTTCTTCTCCCAAATGGTGGTGACCACATAAATCCATTTCCTCCAAGTTCAAGTGACAGATCGAGGGACATATCACTCAATAGAGATGGATGCCTAGATCGAAGCAAGGGTATTTCGTCCATGATCCCACACCGTTCCACACATTCTAGCGTTCAGAATGGTTTTGAGTTACCACAAACAAGGAGTCTTCATGAGGGCATGGTGTTGTACGATGTTTATATTGAGTTGGAGTCCAGTCATCGTCCTCAACATGTTCCTTACATATCTCTCATGAGTAAACTGAACAGGGAAGCTATCACTGGTTACCCTGTCACTGTGGAGCTTATGGATGATGCTTATTATGATTCCTTGTTAGATAGTTCTGACTACAATCCGACCAGCAGTGGCTGTGAAATTGGTGATGATGAGGATGCCGGCATGGACTATATGTTCAAGCCAAAGGGTACCAAGCATCCGAAACTGCAATCTCAGCCTACACCAGGAAAGAGCAAGTCTTCCAAGTCGAAGAAGTACAGCTCATCCTCTAAAAAGACGCGCAGGTTATCTACGTTTGGTGCACCCCACAGGTCCGTCCGTGATAAGGAGAGGTCCTTGGTCGAGGATGTAAAGGGTCCAACACTGGCTTGTATTCCCCTTAAGTTAGTTTTTAGTCGGATTAATGAAGCACTGAACGGATCAGGTCGGTTCTTTCACCGTTCTCTACCTTCCTAATAACTATTCAATGTTTTACCAGGGTTTGGTTCCGCATTATGTGTGGACCTGTTCTCTGTTTTCTTGTAGCTAGTTTCAGTGGAATCTGATTGGGTATACAGCATAGTTAGTTATCCGGGATGTACAATTCGTCGTGGTAGCAGGTGGCCGGGTTTTGCTCGCCGTAAGTTAATGTAGGAAATGAACTAGCATAGGGCAGGAACCTCAATGTGCATATAAAATGTAACTGTAGTTTATCTGTTAAAAGGTTTGATCTGGCATCAGGTTTTCGTCTCATGAGTTGTAAGTTCGGTTCTAACAATTGTCTTTCCGAATAGAGCAGTTGAATTAAGCATTGTGGAGTAGTCAATATCTCCTTCGTATGGCTTCTATCGTATCGGTCGATTGAACCTGAGTGCAGTGAATGTGTGTACTTAAAGAATCTTCGAAATATCGTCCACCACATGGGTAAGGACTTGTTGCATCTCGTATCAGTATCGAAGCAGTCATCGTAGAAGTTCCTGTTACAGCAGTTGCTTGTTGCCCTTGGAAATAATGAACTCGAAGTGTTGACTCGTCAAAGTTGTGGGATTGTAGAGATAAGTATACTATTGCACAGTAGCATCCAAATATTCCTCAATTGATTAAACTAACAAAATTATGGGAAAACAGAGATGCTTGGACTTAATCCAATCTCCTATGCTTATGCTCACTATGACTTAAATTACTTCTGCACTGTACATCACAATTCAGCTATGCGTAAATAAGTTGCAGCACCGCGAACTGCTAATGAGAGCTGATAAAAATGGGAGGATCTGAACAGGAAGCTGTATATTTCCATCTTCACAAGATAATACTCGGCTGGTTGGCATTCCTTGCCTGGAGCAAATACACTGATTCACCGGCGCAATCTCATAACTACACTTCTATGAGCCAGCTTCTGCAAAAACAATGCCCACACGACCACTTCCAGACAATCACTGCAAGAGGGAACTATTGAATCCTTTATTTCCAGTCAGAAGCTCGAAGCAAGCGTACAACCAAAAGCTCTTGCTGGGGGATTTTTATTGCAGGAGTCCACTATACACAGGGATATTTGCCCGCTGTCCAAGGAAACCCGTGAAACCAACCAATGGTCATGACATTTCCAGTATATTCCCAGTTAAAACTGCTTCCCAGTAGCAGAATGCCGTAACACCAGTTCTTCTTGCAACAAAAGGTTAGGCAGGAGCAGGGTGTTCTACTTTTTCGTACATATGGCTGCGAACTCCTCTATCCTCTGCTTGAGATGCTGCATTTACAAAGATCAAGTTCTAGTCAATTACAGAAAACAAAGACAAATAATATTCCTGTTCCAAAGACAAATAATATTCAGCAGCAGGTGAATTAAGGACGGACCTGCAGTTCTTCATGAAGGACAACAAAAATTTTCTTCATTCGTTTGTGCTTCTGCAATAGTAAAAGCGTGACAAATGAAACATCTTAGTGACCACATTCTAGGTAAAGCAATGTAATGGATTTGGAAACCATTATGATGCAGAGTAAAAGCTCATCACATCAATTCAGGCATAGAGCGCTTTAGGCCATTTCAAGCGAACCTTTAGCTCATATAACTCAATAGAGTACACACCATCATGCGTAAAGGACACATGATAAGTAGGACATAATCGTTAATTATATGTGGGTTAAACCATTTAACCCATTGACATCTTATCCAAAAAAAACTCATTGACACAGAATACACCAAGTGTAGATATGGGCGAGCCACAGAAGCATACCGGTCCAGACTGGCGATATCTTTCTCGCAAATGGCTCACGATTTTATGATATCTCTCCATGTCTCTACCTTTCGCAGTTTGAAGATCACTCCTTAGCTTTTCAAATTCACTCCTGCTTTCAGATAGAATGCAAAATCTGAATGCCAAAACATCTAGGAACATGTTATCTATATTACGGAAAGTATTAACACATAAACCGTACATATGAGCCTCCAGGATCTTGTTCAGGGAGCTGTAGCTTTCATACTTCTCCTGGAACTCCTCCACGTACGCTTTGTATCTAATAACACATAGTAAATAAAGAAAGAATATTAGACACCAAAAGGTCAAGCAAAAGAAAAGTACAGTACATGAACGCACTGATTTCACAATTGCAAAGATACTATAAAAAAATGCCTTATGCTATAACAGTTCACTTACTGTGATAAGTCCTTAATTGGCCCCTTCAGTTCCGGTTCATTCCTGTCATACTTTGAGTATGATGTGTTCTCATCGGATGAGGAGCCACTTCTCTTGAAGTCACCATTCAAGGAATCACCTATCTTTCTATCGCTTGCATCAGCCCAATTATTTGAATCCTGTGATTTAGTTCCATTTGCATAATTCAAAGCATGCCCTAGTTTAGGTTCCTGAAATTTTCCCCTGTCATGCAATTTCTTATGAGTTCGGCCATAGCCTTCCATATCAGCATGTTGAGTCTCACTCTCTTCCAGTCTTTCTGTGACTTTATCAGAGAGGAGCCTGGCTTCAACTGTTGAATTCGACGGATGCGATGGTACAGCCTTACATGAGGGTCTTAGAGGACCTTCAACGTAAGGATCAGTGGACCTCTTTCTGGATGAACCCCCAGAATTTCTGGAAGCCCCTGATCTTTTATCGGGGGAGGATGGCTTCACTGCATCAGATGCAGGCTTGATGACAGGTCTTACATTGGTCAAATCTGCATTCCAGGAATCAGAAGTCCCTCTGTTGGTTTCCATCTGCTTGAATGACTCTTTCTCCTCGAACGGCTGCATATGCCTTCCAGGTTCCTCCTGTAACGGCTCACGCAGTTCACCCAATTCCAACTCTGATAATGCTCTATGGAGCATAGGACCTTTTCCATTCACCAAAAAAGATTTCTCAGCTTCCTCCTTGAAGCTTGTCCTCGGTGATGAATCAACTAGCGAGTCATAGAAATCATCCTTCATGTGCCTCCTTTTGCCGTTATCACCTTTTTTCCCAGATTGAGAACTGTGGTGCATGTACTGTCTGTTTCCACTTTCATTATATTTTCTGCTAATTTTCTCACTTGACATCCCCCGAGAATCCTGCAAGCCACCAGAGGGTCTGCTTCTCTTATTTGACAGACTTTCATCCGTATTGGCAATAAGATCTCGTTTATTGAATCCCTGTCCCCAGGTACCGGCATTCCTGTCATTTCTCGCTGCTACATCAGGATCATTTAGCCAAGGAGAAACCCTCCCACCCGATTGCTCAGGCTCCAATGCAGATCTTTCCCGATATCCATTCTTAACTCCTTTCTTCATATCTGCATCAAAACTATGGCCCTGTGGATGATCCTCACTGAGTCTACCCGAAACCCCCAGTTTTGACTTCTTGGCAGGTCCAGGCATCTCCTTCAAGTGTTCACCATCAGCATTCCTTTTCGATTTACCTCTGGATTTTTGAGAGCTGTCTTGCCCATGCCTAAAATCATCTACAAACATAGTTTCTCTCCCACTGAAATCAGGTGGTTTTAAATGCCCTTGATTCCTTCCCTCAATTGGCAATGTATAACGCAAATCATGAACAGGCATTGCACCAGATTCAGCTGCTGTTGTCAACCGCATATCTAGATCAGCTGCCTGACCATGAGTGGGCGAGTCTTCAATTTCAACATCTTCAGACCCATGATCATCGATGTCAATAGCAGGAGACCCATGACTCTCCTGTTTTGTAGCAACCTCATCTTGCTTGATTTCTTTTTCATCATCACTGGTCATTATATCCACATCAACATCAGATCCCTCCTTGCTGTTGGCCGAAGATTCACTGTCACTGTCACTGCTACTTCCACTCCCGCTTCCTGCAGGACTCCCACTTCTGCTTTTGCTCTGGCTGCCGCTGTCACTACCACTTCCACTACTATCAGAATCACTATCACTGTCACTTCCACTATCACTAGAACTACCTGCTCGACCCTCACCATTGGCGCTGCCCGTGGTATCACCAAACAGATCAGATGTATGCCGTGGCATATCACTTCCCTCCATAAAATTAGCATGCTCCTCATTCTTATTTATTGAAGATCCCAAAGGTGCCTTTTCCTCCAAATACTGTGGAAATTTCTCAGCAATATTTAGATCAACTCGAGCCAATGCTGCAACATCGTTTTGTTCAGACACAAGCAGCTTATGTTGGTTATCTTCGGGAGACCTGTAAAACATGAATATCAGAAGTGTCGTGCTGATTTTTACACAATGGAGGAACATCTATACGCAACACTTGCTAATAAATCCCCATTCTCTTGCTGAGGATGGCATTGGTAAAATAATCAATGAAATTGAGAACTGTAAGAATGTTAAAGAAGTATCGGCCAGAAACTGAAGGCAATGACAAGTGAATAAAATAATAATACATAGCTTTCTTTAATCAACAGAGAGACGGTTAGTAAGATCTTCGCTCTGGAAGAAAGAAAAATAGTAGACTAGAAAATGACAGCAAGAACTACTCCTAGTTTGGGCACTAACGAAAAAACAGTGAGAATGTAGATTCCTAGCTCTAACATTGTCCCTTGTCTTTAAAAATACACACATGGACATAATGTACCAAGTTATGAAGATAAAATGGCCGCTTTTCATGATTAACATATACTCCTACAACATAATTTTGATACCACCCATTAGGCATTAGTGGTTCAGCAATAGGAAAACGAAGTTTCAGTTTTGTCTGGAATAAGTTACCAAAAGCATAAGTACAGTACACAGTGCAGAAACTATATGATCAAATCTTCCATCACATAACACAAGGAAAGTTTACCTCTCACTCCTAGCAGGTATCCTCTTTATGGTTTCCAACTCGATACCTGACTTCAACAGATACTTTCCTGGAGCTTGTAGCGTTGCTATCTGGAAATGAAGTCACGGAAACATTTCAGCAGATATATACCAACTTATAATTGCTAATCAACTTTCCAATATCAGCTGCAAATTACCTTCTGCAGGATGGCTGGAATTTTACGAGTAGAGTTTGGGAATGTGCGACCAACAGCCTTCTCCAAACCCTATGGAATAGGAACAATGCATTAGGTCACTGAATCACATTATGGACAGATACTTTATTCTTATGAATATATAGCAGTCATGCAAAACACATGCGAATTACGAATGCATTAATTAAAAAATGCGAAATTGTGCAACCATCATACATTCATAAAGTATTGAATACATCCGACTTGAATTAGTGTATAAATCTCAGAAAACCTAAATTAAAGGAACAAACCCAAGATAACAAACGAATTTGATAGGAATCATCTCCTCACCTTCAGACCCATTCCAGTCGGATTTTCTTTCAGCGCCTTAATCAGCATTTCCTGCAGATCTGCAGGCTTAGCATCCTGATTACCCTTGGGGCCAGCAGTCTCCTCTGTTGGACCAAAATTCCTGCTGGGGCCATTTCTCTCAGAAACAATAGCATTTTCTGCTTTTGTTACTGAAACAGTCACACCATCCACTTCAATAGCTTGACCTTTATTTAGGTTTGACTTTGAAGATGCAGATACTGGTGCGCCAAAGACAGACTGATTTGGAGGTGATGGGGCAGGAGAAGTTGAAAGCCGTCCCTTGACAGGAGTCATCGCAGAAAATCCGGATTTCTGATTTGTCTTTGAGAGACCACCTACTGAAATTTGTTAAAGTTCAATAATTCAGAAAAGCATGGAGCAAAGAAGCAAACAAATTATATGAGTAGTACGCTACACATACCTCGCGGTGGTTCGACTTTTTGTTTCTTAGCTGGAGGTTCTTTATTCTGTTTGAAAGACCTCCATTGATTAACTACAAGAGGAACGAATGAACTCAGTGTTAGAAGAATGAGAGACAGAAAGAAAAGGAAAACAGAGTAGTCACATAATCCCGTCAAATACAGGATGTGGGGAGGACACCCCTGTGACACAGGATGATGTATGTAGCCTTCATTTATTTTTACATAAAGAGGTTGTTTCCTAATATGCCCTCAGGTGTCGAATCTCTTAGCTTTTCAATGAGAAAGAACTTGAGTAAGGAGTAGATCTCTTTTTTGGTTTTTGGTTGGTGTATTTTATAGAATCTCAAAGCGCGAACTCCTTTCTTTCTTTGCTGGAACTACTTAAGCCAGATAAGAGGAAACTTTCACGTCCGGTTTTGAGGGGAGGAGATCCTATCCCAATTTCTCTTTTGTTAGGTCCATATCTACAAAACCCACTCTTTTACGGTTACGAGGTTTGTTTGAATATGAGATCCAATCTTGGAATTACAGTATCCCGTTTTTTTTTACTACCCCAGGCTTCGATACCTTTCGAAATCGAGAAATATCTACTGGAGCACGTGCTATTCGCAAACAATTAGCCGATTTGGATTTACGAACTCTTATAGATTCTTCATTGTCGGAATCTCCCTATTAAGAGTGAGACATAGATGATAAAACATCAGCAGATACCAAAACTCACCCTCAACAGCAGCCAATGCCTTTGCTTGATTCTTCATAGATGGATTTGAGGAATCCAAGACAATAGCCCTGTGATCAATAAATTATGGCAAATTGCAACCCGCCAACTCGAGAAGCATTTATGTGATGAACAAAAAGAAAAAAGTAACATTAAATAAAGGTGTAATGTAACCTATAAAGATATCAAACTTGTATAGACCTCCACCAGGATACAGCATGCGGAATAAATCCTATTTTAGCCACAGATGAAAAATATAATAAAGGTGTTCTCGAGCAGTTGAGCTCTGTGAGCAGGAATAGAACATAGGAATCAGCCATTGAAGCTATAGGCTTTTGTACAAATTAAGGAAGCAAAGTGCAGTGAAACCAACAAGGACTCAAATGCTTCAGAATGGGACTTATTGTCTTGCATCAAGCAAAGTTTACCACCTTTTGACACCCTAGTAACACAAGTTATCATCTGCAAGTAGTTAACTAAAGTCTACTGCAATATGAAGTGAACACAAATTTCAAAAGACAAAATTATAGTGGAGATAGAAGATAATGCAAAGTGATTTTCCATTAGGCACTGCGTTAAATTCTCACAGTAGCTGATGACCTACTTGCGAGATTTTTGCTTGCGCTCAGCTTCCTCTGATCTCATCTTAACATGGTTCTTGGTAGACTCATCCAGAATACGCTGCACATTTAACTTACGCCAAGGGCATCCAGACCCAACTAGTAAACCATTACCACCTTCTCCGCTCTCACATTCTTCATATATATCACATAGATCACCTGTTTCTTGTGACCATGTAAATCTGAATTCCTTGCCACCAACATCAATCACCTGAAATATAACAATTTCAGACCCTAAAATAAAGTAAAAGAAGGAACATAATAAACAAGCGGATATTTTCAGAAGAAAAAAAGCAAGCAATAACTATCCAAAAGCTTTAGGGATAGCTCTCGAAACCCAAAAAGGAAGTGAACCGGCATTGATGCCTGATCCAAAAAAATTACACTTTGCTTTCAGCTCTACATTATCATTACCCTCAATGCCTATGTTGCACCATTCTAATCATCCGTTCAATATCAGGGAACTAGCAACCAAAGTCCCAACTCCTCTTACTTCCTCCCTTTCGACAACAATGTAACTTGTAAGTAACCAAAATCAGGGAAGAACCTCATTGACATTACGGATAGCTTCAACAGTGCCATTTACACCTCAAAATTAGGTCTAGACATCCAAAACAAGGGACCAATTAATCATCAAGAAACTAATGGACCGACCTGCAAACATTCCAATTTCCAGTTCAAATTCACTCTGTATACCCCCATGTTGAAAATATTAATTAAACCTCGATGATCTAATAGAAGTTGTCTGTAACGCACTTAGGTCCAAAACGCCATAGAAGCTAACTACCCAACATCAAGAACGCATACTATCCAATCATCCCTGTACAGAGTTGAGGAATTCTTCGTTACTTCAAACAGACAGACCAAACACGATCATCATTCTCTTCAAAAAGTTCACTAATTGATCCTATATTGTATCTCTCCTTAATATCGTAAACATAGACACCAAAAAATGCTCATTTTAGTGCAACCCTACCCAGTTTCATTCAACTAATCGAACAAACGAATCGATCACAATGCTACATATCAGCACCACTTCATTCCACAAAATTTATAACACCAGTTCAAGTGATCAAACAAACAACGATAATGATAATTGATAATCACAACAAGATGATCAACCAATCAAATTCGAATGAATCCAATCCCTTACATTGACAGCAGGATTATTCCGATTGACATCAAACCTAATCCTCGCCTTCCCTCCGCTCTCCTCCACTCTCCTGATCTCGTTCACCAGGTCCGGCGCGAGTCTAATAAACGCCGCGAACGTGTCCGGGTTTCCGTGAACCAATCTGAACCTCTCCTCCGCCGCCGCCGCCGATGCCGCCGCCGGAGACGCGTGTGGTGCGGTGGAGGACGGATTGCGGCTGTCGCGAGGTGGAGGGGCGGTGGAGAGGCGAGGGCGAGGGAGAAGAGAGGTGGCGCAGCGTTTGGTCGTGGCGGCGGCGCCGGAGCGGGAGAATTTGTGGGGCCCGCCGGTCATTTTGGGGGAGGGGTTGGTGGTGAGGGTGGTGATATTGAGGTTTTGATGTTGTTTCTTAATGTTATTGTTGTTTAGATTTTTGTGTGGGTGGATTTGGGACTTGGGAGGTAATGACTAATGTGTGTTTGGTTTGATCGTGATTTGGGAGGATCTAAAATCGTTTATTGAATCAAAATTGAATTTTAATAAACAAAAATGATTAATGGATGATAGACCAAGTCTTAATTGTGTTAAGTATCTTATTATTTAACAAATATGAATTGATACAGTTATTATTAAATATGGGTATTAGAGTGATATTCTTATGATATAAAATTTTTATTTTTATTTTTAATTTTATTGTTAATATGGTAAGACCGACTTGGTGTTACGATTAACCAATACGAATGCGGCAATTGATAAATGTCATGTGACACATCTCCAGACCACACTGCTACATCAAGATGCCACTTCGGGCTCAAGAATATCGAGACCACCGAATATGTTATTCTTAGTATCCTATTTATTTTATAATATATATATATATTATTTATGTGTATGAATATAAATCTTATTTTTATGTTAAATCATGTTTGATTGTTTCATAATATATATTACGTTGAAATATGTAATTTATATAATCATTGATATTTTACGATTAATTTATAAAAAAAATTATGTTTGATTGTCTTTATATGCGTGTCAAATTTTACATCGATACACGTGTAAAATCAAAACGTTATAAAATATGTGGAACGAACGGGGTATGATAATATTATGGGTTTAGGGAGTTTGATGTTAAGAACATATAAATTTATGTGTTAATAGACAAATCCAACGATAGTTATTTAAAAAATCAAAAACAAAAATACATTAAAGGATATAGTTTGAAAAACAAAAGGATTTAATTAAACCAAAATCGTGAGATTTTTATCGTCGGATTTTTCTGCCAACACACAAACTTATGTGTTTCCAACAAAAAATTCACTTTATTATAATATTATACATTTAATAATTATTACATCTCACATTATATATTAACTTTTAAACATATTTCAACGTACTTTTTTCAAATTTTTAGTGCTGTAAGATACTCCGTATATCTTCCAGAACCAAGCATGCCTTTTCCTCTTCTATTCATACTCATAGATCGGCCCAACCCACTCCTCCTTTCAGGCCTCATTTCTTCATGGACCTGGCCCAATGCCAACAAAGTAAGATGATCCAACAGCCCAACGGAAAACACATTTACATCATTCAGATACTTACTCTTTACTCTGTTATTCTTTCAATTTCAAATAGACATATCGAAACTTAATTATGACATAAAATACATTCCTCAAATCCTTCGTGAATAATCCATAATCGGATTGAAACCTACGTTTGTACTGCAAAGAAGCAAAAAATACCTTGC
The DNA here is from genome assembly GCA_001925005.1 of Drosera capensis. NCBI lineage: Eukaryota > Viridiplantae > Streptophyta > Magnoliopsida > Caryophyllales > Droseraceae > Drosera > Drosera capensis. The sequence continues at coordinate 36,986 of LIEC01006107.1, forward strand.
AACTTCCAAACAGCAGTAGATTTGTTCCTGAAACTACATGGCGTTGGTACACGAGGAAATAGAGATAACTCCGACGAGGGTAACAGGCAAGGATACTAAAAGAATGCCTTTTTCATTACTTAACCAAGTCATTTGATTTGTTTATTGGTACAAAATAGATTATACTCTGAACGCCCATGCTTCCATGCATATGCCAAGTTTTACATACTAGTAGCACATTTTTAAATTAAAATGTAACACCAAGATGATCATGTGATATTAAAGAAACATAAAACAGATGGTGTTCATACATTATAGACAAGAACTTGACTAAATATAGACCAGAGAAGGGAACAGACAAGAAGAAATACACATGACATGAAGTGCATCTAGCTATAACCTCAACCAAGCCAAGCCAAAATACAATAATTCAACAACCACCAAGGAGATAAACCAAGATGTGAAAGAACAATCATGAAAAGGTCCTAATCAACCATGGAGGATCATCTTCCCTCAATCATGTGCATCGAGTTCATGGTGTCTTGTCCTCCTAGAAGAATGTTTGAAGCGACCCACCGTTAACGTCGCTGCAACCACAAAACATAGTCGTGAGTGAAACGCATGTATTCCTGTCAAGGATGAACTGGATCATATCTCAATATAAAACTTACGACATAACCTATGCGACATAACCTATGCGAGTTCATAATACTACTTCATAGTGGAACATTAAAACATTTCACATGGTATGGATTGGACTCGGCATCTGTAACTCATTTTCGTGGACGTGATTAAATGTAGGACTTTGAAGAACTGCAAGCAAGTGGAGCCACACCAAAACAGAAAGTCCCCTCCAAAACCTATCATGTACTGTAACAAGCATGAGAAAATATGTGAAGTATATTTCAAGAGACGTGTCAACAGCCATGCTAGCGTGCCAGGTAGTCCCATTAACGACGAGTCCATCGATACCAAACACCATCACTTTTACCGAAGTTGCCATAAGAAAGTATAAATTCTAGCGGCATCTGTTTCCACAATTCTCAATTATGGATTTGCCAGTAGCATTGAAATAGAAAAATAAACGACTGAAAAGAAAGACCATGAGTATTCAAAAACTGACCGACAAAATGACGATCGTTAACATTCCTCTCATGAAGAATTACGACACAACTTCCGTGAGTCCAAGGTAAGTGTTGCCATGGATGCAACTTGTCCTTTCTGGACCTGAAAATAATAACCGAACCACTTCGTACGCTAATATATCAATCAATGAGAAAAAAAACATGTGGACAGAAGACATGGACAAGAGTTCTCTGTCTGATGAAAGATTAATCTATCTTTGTCTCATAGCTAATAATGCAGAAAAGGCGTAGAATATATAATGAGCCAGACATCGATCCATGACCAAAGGATTTTGAAAATGCTATCAGCATCAAAAGCAAGGTACCTTTGATTAGGCTTCCTGGTATGCTCTAAAATCAAACAGTCAATATGAGATAAGGAAGTTCACAGGAGAAGAATCAACCAGGAGAAGCTATTCAGGCCATGGCCTCCATCTGCAGCTACCTCGGTATGGCTCTCTCCTGTAAATAATTACAAGCATATGTTTCAGCACAGAATATCCTTGGTGCATACATGAATTTATATCGAACAAACCATTAGCTCAACCTTTGTAGTCATAATGACGATAATCTAACTTAGAAGGATGAAGCTGATTCTTAGGATTGAATGTCATCTTAGAGTGAGAGCACTTCATTGATGGGAATCTCAAAGCGAAGCTCAGTTCTTTAACTAATTGTTCATGCCAGATTGCAGGGTTTCTCTGCGCTAGCCATGGACATTAGCAGCTTAGTCCAGTAGTCAGTTTACCTTATGGAGGAAAAAGATCCAAAAGCGTCCAAGTTTCAGTTTAACAGCTACACAGCCTACACATATTTATCGCTTTTTGTTCTTTCTGAAAAAGCAAAACCAACTCAAGCCTTTTTTGACACCTATGCAGCGCCCATCTATGGAATCAGCGAAGGGGATTCTGATATGGGCTCTTCTTGCATTGCAAAGACCATCCCAGACATCGTCAACCTAGTATTTCTACTGTGTTTCTACCTATCCTGGGTTATCAGCCGTAAATTGCAGTATACTGATGCAAGACCAAAGAGAAGTTGGACCTCTTGGCTTGTGTCTCTCTGTTGCGCCCTTAACAGTATTGCGTATTTTGCTGCTGCTGCATTCTATCTAGTAAACCAAGAGCCTAAGCAATTCATTTGGGTACTTTACCTTACTAGAGGGTTGATTTGGATCTCTTTAGCAGTTTCATCCGCGTTCCAAGTATCCAAATCGGTCAGCATAATAGCTTCCGTATGGTGGGTATCTTTCTTTTTTCTCGCCTCAGTGATCAATATCTGCAAGCTCTTAACAAAACAGGAGATTCAAGCTCTAGACATTCTAGCATGGCCGGCGAATTTCTTCCTACTTCTTTTGGGGATCCAAAACTTGAGCCTAATCCACAATCGATATCCACGGAAAGAGAAGCTACTTTCAGAACCTCTGCTACCTGAGAAAGGCAATTCGAACCAAAAAAAGATTAGTTTCTTTAGCTGGCTGACCTTTTCATGGGTGAATCCACTCCTTCGGACGGGTCACTTTAATCCCTTGGTTTTGGAGGACATACCACATTTATTCCCTGAAGACGAAGCCAATGTAGCATATCAGAAGTTCATAACTGAATGGGAGAATCTCAAGAACGACAAGAGTTCAAATGATAACAGAAAAAACTTGGTTTCCAAAGCCTTCTCTAAGGTTTACCTCAAAGAGATGCTCTATGTGGGTGGCGGGGCATTTCTCAAAATGGTTGCTGTGGTGATTACACCCCTTTTGCTCTATGCCTTCGTCGCATATTCGACTAAGAGTGAGAGCGCATTGCACGAGGGCATAATATTATTGGGATGTTTGGTCGGAGTCAAGGTGATCGAGTCACTATCCCAACGGCATTGCTTCTTCTGGGCACGGAGGACAGGAATGAGAATCAGATCAGCTTTGATGGTCGTCGTGTACCAGAAACAGCTGAGGCTCTCCAGTTTGGGAAGGAGAAGACACTCAACAGGCGAGATTGTGAATTACATCGCAGTTGATGCTTACAGGATGGGCGAGTTTCCATTTTGGTTTCATACGGGTTGGAGCTTTTGTCTTCAGCTCTGCCTAGGGGTAGCAGTGCTTTTCGGGGTTGTAGGGATAGGTGCCCTCCCAGGTATAGTACCTCTAGTCATATGCGGCCTTCTCAATGTGCCGATGGCAAAACTACTCCAGAAATGTCAGACTCAGGTAACGGAAGCACAAGATGAACGACTGAGGGCCACTTCGGAAATTTTAAACAACATGAAGATCATAAAGTTGCAATCATGGGAAGACAGATTCAAGAACCTGATTGAATCCCTGCGACAGAATGAACTAAAGTGGTTGACTGAATCACAGTACATAAGGGCAGCTGGCTCGCCCCTGTATTGGTTATGTCCCACGGTGATATCTTCAGTGGTTTTCCTCGGATGTGCTTTCCTAGGGAGTGCACCTTTAAATGCAACCACCATATTCACTGTGCTAGTGACCCTACGAAACATGTCCGAGCCTGTGAGGATGATACCTGAGGCTCTCTCTGCACTGATTCAAGTCATGGTGTCTTTCCACAGGATCAATGCATTCTTGCTGGATGATGAGCTGAAGATGGAGGCAACAGAAACATCTATGTCAGGAAACTCGGAAAACAGTATCACTATACAAGCAGGAAATTTCAGCTGGGATCCAGAAGCAACTGTACCAACACTGAGAAACATAGATTTGGAAGTAAAGGGGGTACAAAAAGTTGCGGTCTGTGGATCAGTTGGAGCAGGAAAATCCTCCCTATTATATGCCATTCTCAACGAGATACCTAAAGTTTCTGGCAATGTAAGTGATTTCAACAATGTGCATCTGTGTATATTTTGTTCCTAACGATATGAGTTCACTCTTCCCATTGCTCCTTTATTATCAGGTCTCTGTAGTTGGATCAATAGCCTATGTTTGCCAAACTTCTTGGATACAAAGTGGGACTATTCGGGACAACATACTCTATGGAAAACCAATGGACCAAGAGAGATATGAAAAGGCGATTAGAGCAAGTGCCCTGGACAAAGATATAAATAGCTTCCCCCATGGCGACCTGACTGAAATCGGTCAGAGAGGGATTAATATGAGTGGGGGGCAGAAACAGAGGATTCAACTAGCTCGAGCCATCTATAATGATGCTGATATATATCTCCTCGACGATCCTTTCAGCGCAGTAGATGCGCACACAGCTGCAACATTGTTTAATGTAAAGCATCAAAATGCCCAACTAGCATAGTTGACATAGGCATAGCTTCATGGCATATACCTTTTGCTGATTAAATTGCTGCACAAATGCAGGATTGTGTCATGGATGCGCTCAAAGAGAAGATGGTGATCTTGGTCACCCATCAAGTGGAGTTTCTGTCAGCAGTTGATAAAATTCTGGTAAACTTGAGAATTATCGCCAAGCAAATCAAGTTTTAATCAATCAAGGGCATGCTTTTGAGGTTATGAATAGGAATTCACCTTCATTGCAGGTAATGGAGAACGGTAGCATATCACAATGCGGGAACAGCGAGGAGCTTTTGACCGCTGGAACAGCATTTGAGCAGCTTGTGAATGCTCACAAGGATGCATTGACAGCAATGGACCCAATAAGCGACGAGAACAAAGATGACACTTCAAACAGAGAGATAGTTGGAACCCTTGAGGACAAGGAGGTTTACAACAGGAGTGAAACGGATCAAGGAGACCTTTCCGTAAAGGGATTACCAGGGGTGCAGCTAACAGAAGAAGAAGAGAAAGAGACAGGAAATGCTGGGTGGAAGCCATACTTGGATTACATTTTACTCTCTAACGGAGTAACTGCTTTATGTATCAGCTTGTTCGCTCAGACTGGATTTGTAGTTTTTCAGGCCGCTTCGACTTATTGGTTAGCATTTGGGATACGAATTCCTGATATCAGCAGCACCATCCTGGTTGGAGTATACAGTGGAATGTCAGCTTTCTGCACATTATTTGTATACATCAGATCTTGCATGGTAGCTCATCTGGGACTGAAAGCTTCTAAATCCTTCTTTTCAGACTTCACCAATTCAGTCTTTAAGGCTCCAATGCTGTTCTTTGACTCTACTCCAATCGGACGGATCTTCACTCGGGTAATGACCACATGCACTTCACTCATTGAAAGCATACCAGTATGTACAGAAATTAGAGCATCATGATTTCTTCTTACTTTGCTTTCTTTGGATTCTTGTACCTTGCAGGCTTCATCAGATTTCAGCATTTTAGATAATGACTTGTCCTTCACCCTCATTTTTGTTATTTCCCCGGCAATTGAGATGCTAGGTACCATTGCAGTCATGGCTTCAGTTACTTGGCAGGTCCTTATCGTCGCCATCCTCACTTTCATCGCCTCAAATTATATTCAGGTCCGTTCAGTCTCTTTTTTCCACATCCATGAGATGGGCTGTCTCACCGGTCTTTGCCAGTTCACGCTATAATGTTCAATTTCTTCACTTTGATTTTTCCTTGCCATCTTCTATGCAGGAGTATTATCTTGCCTCTGCAAGGGAAATAGTAAGGATTAATGGAACGACAAAAGCTCCTGTTATGAACTATGCAGCTGAGACAGCTCTTGGAGTGACAACTATACGAGCTTTTAACATGGCGGATAGATTCTTTCATAACTACATAAAGTTCGTCGACACAGATGCCAAGCTGTTCTTCTATTCCAATGCATCCACAGAATGGTTGATTATGAGAATCGAGGCACTTCAAAATTTTAACTTGTTCACCGCTACTTTGCTCCTGATATTACTTCCTAAAAGTGTTGTAGCTCCAGGTATCCTCAAGGTTTCCGATTTTCATGACTCGTGATCCGTCACAAAAATAAGGAACTTAGATGGTTCATATCTTCTTATAGGGCTCGTGGGACTATCGCTTTCGTACGCTCTAGCACTAACAGGTACTCAAGTATTCTTCACGAGGTGGTACTGCAACTTAGCAAACTACATCATTTCAGTTGAAAGGATCAAACAGTTTATGCACATACCATCCGAGCCCCCAGCAATTGTCAATGAGCATCGACCACCGCCTTCATGGCCTTCTAAGGGAAAGATAGAGTTGCAAGATCTCAAGGTACTAACCTTAACTAGAAACAACTTGAAAACAAACAGTATAGAATAGATGCAATCCAATGGTAATGACTCTGTCTATGATTATTGCTGCTTCCAGGTTAAATACCGGCCGAATGCTCCTCTGGTCCTTAAGGGCATAACCTGCACTTTCAAAGAAGGAACAAGGGTAGGAATTGTTGGAAGGACAGGAAGCGGCAAAACTACATTACTAAGTGCACTATTCCGACTAGTAGAGCCTCACAGCGGAAGAATTCTAATAGATGGCATTGACATATGCACCATTGGTTTGAAAGATTTAAGGGTCAATCTCAGCATCATCCCTCAAGAACCAACTCTCTTCAGGGGTAGAGTTCGTACCAACTTAGATCCCTTTGGGTTGTACTCTGATGACCAAATATGGGAGGTCAGTCTATCTGCTAAAAAAAACATATAATAACTGCAATCGTGATATGAAATGCAATAAAAAAAATTCCATTCATTTGTTTCATATCCTTCCTTTTTTGCATTTCGACAGGCGTTAGATAAGTGTCAACTAAAGGGAATAATAAGTAATCTTCCAAACCAACTGGACTCATCAGGTATGTTTACAGCATATTGAAACCATCTAATGTTTGAGGTCAACTTTTGGGTACGAAAAATATTGGTGAATTTTTACGGTGCATAACAGTGAGTGATGAAGGAGAAAATTGGAGTGTTGGGCAGCGACAACTCTTTTGTCTTGGGAGGGTTCTGCTAAAGAGAAACAAAATATTGGTGCTAGATGAGGCTACAGCTTCCATCGACTCCACCACAGATGCCACTATTCAGAAGATTATCAGAAAAGAGTTTGCTGAGTGTACAGTACTCACAATAGCTCACCGAGTTCCTACAGTCATAGACAGTGACATGGTTATGGTCTTATCTTATGGTACGTCTTTTATCCCACTATATCTTTCACATATTTCTGGGATCAACTCCCAAGCATATATCCAGAGAAATGCATTTCATCTCAATATCATGAATACAAGCAGTGAAAACCAATACTAGAGTATTCTGAAATGGCCAATATGAAAACTTCTAAGAACAGAATATAATTCTTGAAGACGACTTCCGCCAATGTACAACAGAAGTGGCTGAAATAATTCATAGCAGCTCGTGACCAAAATGAAGGTTGCCTATATAAATGCCAAGTAGACATTGGATGCTTGCTTAATAAAGTAACAGTGGATCCAGGACCTGGCAGGACCTGGTGGAGGCTATGACATATCAGGGGTTAAGGATTTCATGGTATTCTCACCAATAGAAACTTTCTGTGTTAATATACGGCAGGGATACTAGTGGAGTACGACGAGCCTCAGAAGCTTATGCAGACCAGCTCATCGTTTGCTAAGTTAGTAGCAGAATACTGGTCTAGCTGCAGAAGAAACTCCTAACCAACAGGAAAAGGGTGAACCTTGCTGTTTGTATCAACTCCCACTGGTGCCGGGGGTATGACTAAAGGATGACTAGAGGAGGCAATCAATAAACATGGCCATGATGGATCTTGAACTCCATCAGAAAACTGCTCCTTGTATCAAACATAGAATTACAGAGGAATGGCCCGTGGCCGATGCAATTTTTTCTCTATTGTTCCCCTATTCACTCAGGAATACTATTATCACCCAATTAGTAGTTAAACCAAAAACATTGCTGCTCTGTCCTGGATTCTTCTTCACCTTTTACTTTTCGCTACATTGGCCCGATTTCCCATTTGTATAATCGGAGCACTATTTCATTGCTTGGAAGGCAAATCAACACAGTAATTGAAGACCTCAAATACCAGTAAAAATCCGATAAGTAATCAGTGGAGAATATTAATGGGTCTCAAACCCTGGCAGACGACTCAACCTCCATGAGGAATAATGCCCCGGCTAACCAGAACGTAATTGAAACACATCATAAATCTTGGGGGAAATCGCATTGTAGAACCTCCCTCTCATATCGTTTAAGGTACTATATTTTAGGAGCATTTACCACACCCAAGAGAACACTATAATGATTAAAATGGCACTATCAAAAGACATGTCCGATAAAGGCATCTTAGCTTATCAAGATGGAACTTGAACCTCGTCCTCATTTGCAGCTACCTTGTACCATCGTGTTTATGGTTGATGGTGGATGATCAAAGAAGATAATGTTAAGACTTATGCAGAGAGGATACCTCGAGGCATCGAAAGCTTAATCAAACAGGTATGGACATGACTGGACGATATTTCTGTAGTCCAGGTTTAACAATTGTTAGATGCAATCCAAAAAAGGTGAGACAGAAGGCGAGTATGCTTGATCTTTTATTACTCCTGCTCACAAAATAAATATAACGATTTAATATTATTTTTAATAAAATTTAAAATTATCATAAAATATTAATGATAGTTTAAATTATATATTTCAATATAATGACAGTAATTTTCATATCGGGGCTAAAGTATATAGTGATTACTAAACTCGCAGCAGCGAATATTCAAATGAAGACAGGAATGAAAAGAAAATGAAAACTATAGATTCATGAGTGATGATTTGAGTCAAAACAATGATGCATCGAATTCGAACCCTTACTAATACATACCCGATTTGCGCTGAACGGAGATTGCCGGTGGACACATGGAGAAACTGTAAAGGCGTCGAACAATCGCATATCAAATCCTTGTTTGTTTCAAGTGTTCAGATCAATCCAGCGTTTGATTTGCTGTATTTTGAGGAACCGGGCATCGAATCCCAATTCATGATCTGAAAATCGAAAGATTATGTTAAAATCTAGGTCTCCGGCTAATTGAGGAAATGGAATTGGTTCGACATGGATCGTTCGACGGAACACACCCCATCACACATTTCACACGGTCGGATACTGAAATGCCCTCATCTGAGGTTGTTCTGTCCGACGCCCGAAACCAATTCCTACGGACTCACCCTACTTTTCATATTAATCGAGATCTTTTGCTCTGATTGGGAATTCGGATCTGTATTGAATTTATATCGATTTTTCAAATTATGTATTTTTTTGTGATAAATTTTTATATTAAAAAAAGATTTTATTTATTTTGAGAAGATAAAAAAAAATTTGATTAATATAAAACAAGAAAAGTAACATAAAAACTAGTAAAAAATTTGAAAAACAACATATCATAGTAAAATTATTATAAATTAAGGTTGTTACTTTAATTTTACTTGTTCAAAACTGTGTTGTACTGTTGTGGAGCAATTTTCTTATTATTATAAACTAGTTTATTATCCTATGCTTCATACGAAATATTTATGATCATTTTATATATATATATATATATATATATATGTTAAATAATGAGATTTATATATTTTTATATATATAAAAATTGAATAAAATACTAATAAATTACTCAATTTTAA
>LIEC01006108.1:0-70100 GCA_001925005.1 Drosera capensis
CTCTCCCTCCCTCGCTAGTCCAGGACGCGTAACTCTCCCAATCATTGCCATTTATAAGAATTTCTTTATGTTCAGGTTTCCAGGATTCTCAAGCAAGTAACATTAAATTAACCGTATTAATTCCATGTATGAAAAGATTTTCAAGATTTCCACGATTCTCAATATTCTCAAGATTTTCATACATGTACCGTAAGATTTTCATGTACAGTAAGGAACTATCATGGCGTTCATATTTCAAGATTTTCAGGATGCATCATGAGATTTTCAGCACGCAAATCAAGTCAGTCAGGCATATCAAGATTTTACTCTTTTATTTATCATGTAAATATGTGATCAAACAATCACACAAATCAAGTCACGCATACATAATTTAGGATAACGATGTGTGTTACCTGGTCATGATTAAAAGCAGAGAATTACACAATCCAACGCGTACTCAATCCTATTGCCCAGTATTCATCGTACTGATAAGTGATCATCAAAGTCATTGCTCATCATGGGATAGCAAACGCCTCTGCCATCATGTTGCAAGCTGTGCAATCAGAATCTACTTTCCCAGAATGTGGCCAATGGCCGTTCATACTTCATAACATGCTCGTATCCTGAGGATAACTCCCAGGAACTCTCAGCATTGTGGCAAACTCCTCAAGGTGTCCGAGGGCATTCTGTGCATTTGTGTCGGCCATTGATGCATCAAAATCCAAGTAGAAAAGATAATCAAAGCATTTTGAAGAGCCAATTTTGTAATCTCGCAGTGGACGGCTTTCAATCTTTGTGAGATTGATATTCCTCAACGCGAAGACTGCAAGTGCGTTAGAAAGTGCTCTAGGGTCTTCCTCAAGAGAAAAACGATGCTTGTCTTAAACGGCTTATTGACACGAGGAATTATAGGGTATCATGCTAGCGTTAGGAACCTGGTAAAATTATCTGAATCATCCTGTATATCTTCATGAAGTATGTTTAAACCATATATCTTTGCAGCAGCAGCACTTGCAATTGCACCGACATCCTTGAACTTGTTTTCTGCAACAAACTTCGCTGCATCGGCAGTATCGTACACAGCTTCTCTGACCAACCCAAACCTCGATATAGTATGCTCACATTGAGCAAGAGCCTTCACCAAGTATGTGCACCCGATGTATGCTCACACCCAGAAAATTCTCAATTGGCAAAACTGCACGGTCAACAAGCCATCTCTCAACCGCTTCAAAAGCCGTATCAAACTGCTCACAAGGAACTGGTCACAGCTAACTCACTGTATGCACCGCTAACTCCCTGATAGGCGACTCTAAGGCAAGAGCCATCGGCTCCCAATTTGGTCCCTCTGCCGCCGCCGCCTGAACTCAACGGCTCGGACAGAACCACCACAGCGGCTCGATGGAACTTCCTTGGAGACACGATCGATCTCGCACTTGCCACGAATCCGTTCGCCGTCTTCCTCCACCAGGTTCCGCGGCCGACCAATATCGTCGTAGGCCGACGCCACGCAGACATCAGCGACGGTGACTTCACTGGGGATTCGATTCCGCGATTCGCCGTTAGTCGAGGGGACGATTTCAATCTCCCCTGAGAGCATGATCAGGTGGAGTGGAGGGGATGACATTAGGGTCAAGGGAGACGGCGGACAGGGTGGCTGCTGCGGCGATTGAGAAGGGTGTGGAGAGCTGAAATGGTCGTCATATTGGAGTTTGTGATGACTGATGGATCGATTGATGTTTTATTGATGACGTCGGTAACGCACCAATAAAATATTCAGGTTCAAATGTGAAATTAACGTAATTTGACCACATTATTGAGATATTTACGAAAACGGTTGAGATATTTATGCGATTCTCAAACCAATGAAATTCGTTATAAAAAAAATATCTCATCATATCTACATAATATTTATTTATTTTCTTAAAATTTTTAGGATATTACAGTTACAGGAGTGGATTTGGTTATCATAGCGCCAACGACGATTATAAGGTCGTGTTGGTATGTCAACATCTTGTTTGGGTTTATAGAACAAGTACCGATTCATGGGACTGGAAGTATATACTCAAAACGCCGCTTCTTTTATCTCTATGTCTAACATGGCTGGTACATCAGTGAAAGAAGTTCTATGCCGGGTAGGCGAAAACTTCCAGTCGCTTGATTAGCCCGTTGAGGATTATTCGATCATCAGCTTTAGCCTTGGTGATGAAACTCTTGTTAGAGTAACTCAACCTGAGCATGTCACTATGCGCCAAGCCCAGAATCTAGGAGTGTTGAATAATTGCTCATCTCTAATGGTTCACCACGAAGCGCATAGTAATGTTTGGATCATGAAAGAAAACGGGTTGGTGACAGTCGTGGATCAAACTGTGTTGTGTTTCACATGAATCAGGTCTTGATCCTACTTATCACTATGGCGCGAAACCAGTTGCTTATTCATGAAGGGGACAAGAACTATTCACTTGGCTGTATGGCAGGGGGCTTTTTTATTTGATATGGTGAAGGAGTCACTCAAGGAAGTAGATATCACCCCTGCTGAATTGAATTTCGACGCGATTCTCTGCATGGAAAGCCTAGTTCGGCTGAGGTATTGAAGCAATACTTGTTCGTGAAACAGTAAAGAACAGCTACTGTTTGTTTAAGTTCGAGAAGAGCTTGCTTTATTCTGTGAAATATAAACATGAGAATGAGAATGTCAGCAGCTTTCCTTTTACTTTATTTTGGTTGCGATGCGAATTAGACGAACTCTTGTTTGGCCTCCCTGGGTATAAGATGCTCCTTCATTAGGCTGTTAGACTGATCCGTCATGCGACTCGCAAACATTAGCCTAGTTTATACATTGTGCAACTCCATGATCATGACTTGATGAGAATAGAGATCATAAAGTACACCTCATGCCACTCAACCTTGGTGTCCCAAAATTATCATATTACAGTAGTACCTTTTATGGACAGGTTACAAATAGGCCAAACCAAAAACATGCACATCGTATTTTATGCGAAAGTTACAGCAAAGGGAAAGCTAAAATATCAAAAAAGCAACCTCGCGGTAGTCAGTTGCTATATACAGAAAGTTCACAACTCGTACCATGAACAAAATTACACGTTTGCTCCACTGAACTATTTCTCGCAACTCCTAAGACCAAGCTGGTTTATATGTAATCAGCATCATCCCCCGATCCGAAATGCTGCAAGTCTGGGTGGGTTGCACCGGGAGGTCGCCTGGGGCCCCTTCACGAAGCAACAGATAAAGATCAGATATCTTTGATTGTTGATCTTAAACATAAGGATTCAGCAAAACATATGCACAGTACAACAATGCCATTAAGGCAACTGGTTGAATCAACCCATTCTTTCAGAATATGTGAGTCGTAACTCAAACACCCCCAACTTAACCCAAAATAGATGGAAAGCTCTCGCGGTCTTTGCCTCGGAGCTCATACGCTAATTCCTTTTGGACTTCATGGACTTTCCCTGGGAGACATACTTCGGAACCATGCTCTCAGCAGTTGACATGCAGGATGACCTCGACCTTCCTTTTACAAGGAGTGACTCAATTTTAAGCTTGCACCATCATCATCTTGTGTCACGCTTTTTATGTTATCGACATGAGCTACATCCAGGGGCATAAAGTAGTCAAAATCTTACAATGCGAAGCAATTTCTTCACCACATGCTCGCTATCAGATAAGAATATCGACAGCACACTGTTATAATAGGATACATGTGTGGTTACAGGATAACTACAGCCCCCACTCTCTCTGAGCAATGTGTCAAAGTAGAATTGATCAAGACAGACCTATTGACAAGTAGTGTTGCACATATTGGACCCTGAATAATGCAGCCAGAGCGTTCCTGGTAATAATACATTTTCCAAGACTTGCAAATATCTACGACAATGGCTACGACATTGATAGGACCAGCAATCTCATAAGCACATGTAAAAATCTTAGGCTCAAGTAGATAAATGTCGGCCTCATGGAAAGCACTCGTGCTTTGAAATTAAGGGTAGGCTAGTGAGCCACTTTCTGATGGAAGGCACAGACTTTGAAGAAATTTAATAGGAAAAAGAATATGCTTGCATGAAAATACCTTGTAAATCGACCTGGCTCAAAGCCTGGAACACCAGGCGGTCCATATGGATCAAAACGAGCCCCAGGAGGCACATTGCTGTAAAAAATACTAACAGTAGAATGAGCACACCATCAATTTTCTAACTGACCGAAAAGATGAGGTTCAAAACTTACGGTCCGCCTGGGAAGCCTGGTCGCCTGCCTCTGCCTTCGAACCAACTCGGGTCATCTGGACCTGTTTTAGAGCATTGAGAAAGTGTCAACCCCTAGAAAGAAAATTAATCACAATTGCTATGAACATATTAAGCATCTTTAACGAACCTAGTAGCATGCCTCCTCCACCCCCAAAACCACGGCTGCAAATTGCAAGTCAATTTGTTAAAAAAATTAAAGATGGAGCAGATCAGAATCACAACCCTATGATATCATCAATAAAAATAATCATATCAAACAGCAACAAACCTTGGATACATCCCTGCCCCTGGACCTGGATAAAGGTCACTGCCACCCAGCGGAATAGCTGGAGGAATCACTCCCCTGTCAAAAGGGAGCAAGGTAAGCACCATAAAACCGCCTTTTAATCTAGAATTGGTATGGAGATGGGAGAATATGAAATTACACATCATGAAGTAGATACAAGACTATAAAGTGATTTTTCAATCACAAGCATGCATATGGCATTTTTCCAACTAACTAAATATGATTAACAAAAGCTAAAGACAGCAATAAACAATTGACAGAAACACTAATGAAACTAAAAAGAATCAATATAGATCATTCCATTGCTAACCAGTAGTCTTCATAAATTTAGTAGTTTAGTTTTGAAGTGGTTTATTTCTTAAAGAGACAATTCGGCATGTTATCGCCATGGCACTATCATTATATCATTGTAATATTCCAAGTGGTGCTTCTAAGCAGCTTAGTGTCTCCTAGGACATCTAGCTCCTACCAGCGGCCTAAGCAGGCACCACATCAGTTTTTCAGAACACTAGTCAATACTGGTTTCACAGGAAATAAGCCCTTGAAATTGCATTTTGCACTTTTGCACCTACATAAGGCAAGGGTTCCAAGTAACAATGCTATAGAGCATTGTCCAGCATTGCGTGCTTAGTGCTTATATTGTATGAAACAAATATTCGGAATTTTGGATGTAGCCAAATGGCATTCTGCAGACAGATTGACACATTGTCTCAGAGACACTTCACTTTTCGGTGGTTGATCAGGCAGCAGACTCAATAAAGTGACAAAGGAATCCTTATGGTGTTCCACAAAGACTATCATACCTCCAGTGAATTCTCCTTCTCCTTCCATGGAACTATAGTATGACTTCAGAAACCAAAAACTTGACAACATTGGTTTCTGAGTTATGAGACACATGAGGCTAGAGCTAAGATTATACTCATCAAACCCAGTTACCGCACAAGTACAAAAAGGAGGATGAAGTTGGGTATACAAGTAAAAAAAATAAACAAGAATCCAAAATCAAATTCATGCAGTGGTGCTAGACTGCACCACAATTGATTTCTCAACGGTTGAGCAAGCAAAATAGGTTTTAGTGAGACCATGCATTCCAAAGATGAGCACGAAAAGTGTAGTTACGGCAGTATTTAACTGCTTACAGAAGGGGATGGACTATCACTACTTACCCCTGAGGCAAATTACGAGGGCGCTGCTCAGTGATTACAAACTCAGCTGCTGGAGGAGTCGAGCTGAAAGAGAAAAGATTACTGATAAAGCAATACAATATTTCAAATCTAGAGAGAATATTGGAGAGGAAATACGCAACTGAAGTCTGTGGATGCCGCCACTCTTTGATAGCAAACTAATAGAATAATGAGTTCCTAATTCACATAACCTTGTAACCAAATTAATACTCTCTCTGTCTCATAATAAATACAACAAATCATTTTTTACACTATTCAATATATATTTTGAGAAGATTTGTTATTCGCCTTAACGACGTAAGAAAATTACGTCACCGATCCAGGATTGAAAAATCCATAACTTAAACTATCATAAATGTTTCATGATAATTTTACAAAAAATAATATTTGATCGTCTCGCGACACAAGGCAAAGTTTACCTCGACAAACCCCCGGATCAAACTGTCGCAATTATTTTGGGACGGAGAGAGTAAGAAATACTCTAGATTTTTTCCCCCACAACAAGAGTCATATGACTAGTTCTCGAACCAGGTAATATGTCAAATTTCCATGTTCCTCCAAGAAACCACTTTCGCCATGATGCTCCATTCATTAAGAAATGATCACCACATTGAGTTTTTTCTTTTATCTTTCTCCAAAAAAAATTTCAGTACGGTTTATTTGGTATTAGAAACTTACATAATGAGTGACTGATCTAATTAGGGTCAAAGAAGAAATAATTATACAATTCACTTTCATCAAACTCAAGAATTAAGTGTAATGAGCATTGCGAACTATTCCAAGATCCTAGCGATCCTTCAGTTACATTCTCCATTGTGTAACTACTTTCCAATGATGTTTCTTGTTATCAACTACAGTACTTTTATCTTTTATCTTTCTCCAAACAAAATTTCAGTTCGGTTTATTTGGTATCAGAAACTTACATAATGAGCGTCTGCTCTAATTAGGGTTGAAGAAGAAATAATTATACAATTCGCTTTCATCGAACTCAAGAATTAAGCGTAATGAGCATTGCGAACTATTCCAAGATCCTAGAGATCCTTCAGTTACTTTCTCCATTGTGTAACAACTTTCCGATGATGTTTCTTGTTATAAACTACAGTAGTATTTTACGATTCCTCACCAAGATGAGAAAAATAAAGTCCAGTGCCTGAACTTAAGTGTTCATATCACAGAATCACCAGCAAATATCATAAAGCATATCGAGCATTAAATCAACAGTCAACAAAGGGTTAGATACAAACCTGGATGGGCTAGATCTAGAAGTGCTTTTAGTAGATCCATCAAGTCTTGACAAAATTTCTGACTCCAAGCTGCTAATTAGCTTCCCAAGGTTCTTATAAAGTGTGTTATAATTGTTTCCAGCATTTTCAGCAACATACTCATCAATGCTACAAATCATTTCACAACAAAGACAAACATTTAAAACATTCTTGTTTAAGATGGTTATGCCATGCTTCCCAATTATACAATAGTAACAACCATGATGGTAATGTCACCCAAGCTTCTCTATGGTTAAGTATAAAAAATACTTGAATGACAATTCAAATGGTTATGCGGACAAAAGTCTCCACGATGAGAACCATCCCATGCCATAAAAACAGTGAACCTAATGTGGAGAACTGGCAGCTTCACAAGGATGCCAATGTCTCATTTTCTTACCACTTGAATAAGAAAAACTATGAGCAGCCTCTTGCCTCAACAGATTTCAATATTGATCCAAAAATCCGTGGGTGGATGACATTGAATTGGAAGGCAGCTGTTGCTACTAAATACTGGTGTTTCTGTTTTATACGATGCCATTACATTGGATACATATGGGTGAATAATGCCTCACTAGTCCCTAGAATATCAATGTAGTCCACTTTACATCAACTTTGTCCAATGAGTTTCTTCATAAAGTTGTGCATCAGCTCATTCAAGTTTTACATTCTAATGGCATTAACATATGATCATGTACGAGTATTTCCACATTTTAGGTGACGGAAAGTACATAACTAGAAAAAAGAATGATCTATACCAAAACCTCTTCTTGTATCCCAAAAAGACAAAATGAAGTTATCCACCAGATGTAGAGTGTTACTCTTTACATCTTTAAGAAAAGCATGCTATTACGCTCCAAAATTTATCCTCTCTCCCACCTTGCTTCATTACTGCCCCCATTGCAATTGAGACATCAAGGTTAGGTGACGTTGAAATAAAAACTGATGCAAAAACTTACTCCAAAAAAACCATGAAAAAATGTGTGGTAAAATAGAGAGTCTACACAAAAATCTTCATGCGAATACTGAAACAGCACAATGATGACTTAGATAAAAAAAATAAGCTAAATTCAAACTCAACCCAGGAATTGCGACACCACCAAACCTGAACATACAATGATCGAAAGTTGAAACTGCATAATCCAAAGCAAAGAAAAAAAGGAAAAAATATCTTACTTGATTTCGAGATGAGCAGGTTCAAACCCATCAGACACAGCATCAACAAGCAACTTCTCACCCATCACCAAACACTTCACCAGCACCTTCCTGTTCTTTTTCTCAGGATCCACGTACACAAACGCATACTCATCCTTGCCCTCATTCCAACCCTCAATTCCTACCTCATCTACACATAACAAGCCCCAAAACCAAAATGATTACAACTAAAATCTTAAAATTTCTCTAAACACAGCCACTTTGACAGCACAGCTTCAAAATGTGGTAATAACTCATTGAAATCGTAATATCGGTACTTAAAAAAGATACTTTCCAAGATTTTCATAATCGGAAAGATATTTTTCCAAG
Organism: Drosera capensis; assembly: GCA_001925005.1. Taxonomy (NCBI): domain Eukaryota; kingdom Viridiplantae; phylum Streptophyta; class Magnoliopsida; order Caryophyllales; family Droseraceae; genus Drosera; species Drosera capensis. Next base: position 8,498 of record LIEC01006108.1, read on the forward strand.
CTTTTCAAAATCGGAATCGATAAATTCCCAAATCGATTCAATCGACCGAATCGGATGACTAATCGGCTGGATCGAACCGATTTGATTCAAACATATTTTTGATCAATTTTTAGGAGAGAAAAGACAATAAAAAAGACAAACATCAAAATAGAAGAGGCAAAAATTTTTAAAAGAAATAAACTAAAATTATAGAAGTCTTATTTTGATAATTTCACATCTTTAATTAGTTCAAACTTCAAATTATAAATACACATAAAATATTCAGCATCATTAATTAGATATATATTTTTAATGATTTCTAAATTAGAAAAATAAAGACTGACGATAATCCTCAAAATATTCTCCATAATATTTAGGATTCTTGCTAGGACCCTCATCAGGATCCCGAAAATATATGCACACAAGTCGATCATCACCACGACTATGGAAGAAGCTCGAAGCTCGAGCTAAATCAGAAAAATCATAAAAGATAACATGAAAGGTAACATAAAGGGCAGCATGATACCTCGGTGGTTTAGATCTTTTTTCCTAAAGCATAAAAGGCAGCATGATAACCCGAATCGGTTAATTCGTCCGATGCAAGATCGATTCAGATCGCTTTAGGCCGATTCGGGTGGGGTCATTTTCCAAAAAAATCGATGTGAATTGGAATCAGTAGAGCCCAAAACCGATCTGATTCACCGATTAATCGACCGATTTAGAAGATTTTATAAACCATGTATTTTTCCAAAGATAATGCAACCAAAATGTGCAAGAAGTCTCAAATTGAACACTTCCTAAAATGACTACCGCTTTAAACACAAATACCACAACACTGCTATTTTCTACTTTATGCCACATCATCACACTGTACCACTCCTTCCGTCCTAAATAAATCAGGACACTATTCACCCAATATGTTGAGATCGGTTTTCCCACCAAATTATGCAACAAATTCTTATTTTTTTTTCTTGGGTATACTGTTGAAACATGTACCGCGATCACCATTGATGCTTCACAATATTCACGAAAAACAAAATTTGATCATCACGTGGTTTGGGTCGAATTTCGCCCCAATAGGTGTGAAATGTGAACCATCGAAATTTAATTTCTCCTGAAGGTGTACCACTTTTCATCTGTAATTTCCACTCTCCTCTTACCCTCACAAACATAAAACTTATACGTAACTCAACCAAAATTCAACACATTTTTTGGTACAAAAGTTCTTTAAACAATAGCGCACTGTGACATGAGAAATTCCAGAACCCAAAGGAACAATTATCCCCAAAATCACATCACCACCACTCAAAACCCTAACCCAGAACCCGCACACGTAACCGTAACCCAAAACCCGGACACGCAACACTCAATAGCCACCAATCACTAATCACCAATCAACGATCAATATTATCCATACCGGTGTTGGAGGATTCGGAGAGGGCGGAGTCGGAGAAGGCGGGCGGGCCGGTGGAGACGAGGACGAGGCCGGAGGAGACGAAGAAGGCGTGGACGGCGAAGGCGAGCTTGTCGGAGTCGGAACGGAAGGTCGGGCGTGAGGAGCGGATCACCGCCATCACTGATTTCTCCGTCGCCATTCTTGCCGGACAGGAGGTGCGGCGGTGAAGAAGACTTGCGGAAGGGGAAATTAACAAATTGATGGCGGTGATACTGGGTTGTGTGTCGTATATACTCGTTTCGTTTCCATTGGTAATTTACACTCTCTATATTACTTACTAATAGTTAATAGGTCTTTTTATTTAGATTATTTTAAGTTAAATGATAATTCTTTTTCTATTTGATATCATTTAATAAATTAATCTCATTTATTATTATATAATTATTAATTTCTTATTCAATTCTTATCATAAATTTTAATGGCACCAACAAAACTATTACTACTTTCATTCTATAATTCTTGCAACACTTAAGTATTTTGAATACAATTCTCATTTTCATATCAGATTACGTATGATCGTTCCGTTCCGTAATATATATTAGATTGAAATACGTAATTTATAAAAGAGTTTGTCGATTATCTTTTTCTTTTTCTTTTCTTTTTCCCTTCTTTTTTCCAAATGGGCCTCAATGTACTCCATGTCCTGGTAGAACTCCTTAATGGTCAATGGATGGAAGTGTGATTCATATCACATACATTGTTAATTCTGAATACCATCAACCAACTTTTCAAATCCATTACTTGGAAGTCAGGTGAAAGAGTTTATCCTTTGAGACAATAGGGGTGAGGTTCTCCTTCTTTGTTCTCTTTTTAGTTGTCTTAAAAAAATCTTCATTAGTTTATGTAACGCTCCGGCCAATTCTCGTTACCGGGTTGTTAACAAAAAACGCTTTCCATGCTCAGGACTGGCCCCACACACCAACACTAGTTGTTTTAGTGTGCTTTGTCCTCACTTGCAAACACCCTAAGAAACTTCCCAACAGGTCACTCATCCCGATATTACTCTCGCCCAAACATGCTTAACTGCGGAGTTCTAAAATGATGAGTTACCGAAAAGGAAGGTGCACCTTGTTGGTATAGGTAGTATTATCAAACCATTTAAGCGGGTCTTTACAATTTATATGTCAAAGGAGTCAACCAACATAATCGTTTAATTCATCGGTTAATAGATTTTGCTTTGTATGGTTCGGTTCTCGTTCGATATACTTCATAACCATTTTTTGCCTTGATTGGCCCTATGTACAAACTAAATTTCAACTTCTAACTAATTCTCCTTTTAGCCAAGAAGTCAAATTTTGATATCCCATTTACCACTGCATCAGAATACCAGATGATATTTTTTCAAATTTTGTACAGGTCCTCAAGAAGGAGAAGGTCATCAAGGGAAACTTGAGGCTCTAAAGAAGTCTAATGCCTCTAGCCGGAATGTGCCTGGATGTGGTCCCGGATCCTCATGTGATCGGACAAGGACATCAGTTGTTAGGGGTCTAGGAAAGAAGTTGAAGGATATGATGGATGATTTCCAGCGGTTGAGGGCCAAGATGCAAGAAGAATACAAGGAAACTGTTGAAAGAAGGCGATGCTTAAATTTTCTGCAATGAGATGATATTGCAATCTATTCATGGTTCACCTATCATCTTAAAGGTCATCGTTCAAATTAATGATTTGATTGTTATTCACCAATAGGTTGTCAATTATTTTAACGATGGTGTATCTCGCAACCAGATCAGAATATATTCAAAAGATGACAATTGTGAATTCTCTCACTAAAACAACAAAGAAGATATTACAAGAAGATTGTACTAGTCAATATATAAACTTAAATGTCTTTTTTTTTAGGATAATTCGTCAAAAACTAATTGGTAAGAATGTCCCTAATGCAGATACTTCACCATAACGGGAGAGAAGGCAGACGAGGCAACAATCGAGAACCTAAATAGCGAGTGGTGAGAGCGAGAATTTACTACAGAAAGCCATACAAGAACAGGGGAGAGGACAGATTCTAGACACCATATCTGAGATCCAAGAAAGACATGACGTGGTGAAGGAAGTCGAGAAGAACCTGATCGAGCTGCACCAAGTTTTCCTAGACATGGCGGCATTGGTGGAGGCACAAGGATAGCAGCTCAACAGCATCGAGAGCCACGCCGCCCATGCTAGCTCATTTGTTAGGCGAGGGACAGATGAGCTTCAGGTGGCGCGAGAGTACCAAAAGAGCTCTAGGAAATGGACTTGAATCACTCTTCTTCTCGGGCTTGGTCTCGTCATCATCTTGGTTCTTCCCCTTATGAACATTATTTTGCCTTGCTTGCTCAAGGTAAGAAGATGCAAAAATCTGAAAGAAAAAAAAAAGGTTAAACAAAATAACATCAAGATGTACAATTCTTCATTTCTTCTCGCTGGAAAAAATCTTTACTAAGATAGCATGTACATATCAATTAGATTAGTAAGGATTACATTTTGTTCTGATAAATTTTGTAATGATTAGGAGCTAAATTTTTCTTTTTAGTGAAAAGGATATGATTGCACCTTCGAGGATGATCGCACTTGTTTCTTTCTTCTTGTTTACATGGCTCTGTTTGTACGATGTAAACTTTGCTCATTGGAGGAAAAGAATCATCGAAGCTGCTAGCACAAACAGTATGATCCTCGGAAAATAGATGCAACTGTAGTGATAATCGCAGCAGGGACTATCAAACATGTAGTATAGGAATTACGAAGGAAACTAGGAACACATACGGTGGAGTGTGGACACGTCCAGGTCAGCAAGATAACTCTTCCATGTTGTGACGCAACGCAGGCTCTTCCATACGTAAATTCATAGTTGGAGATCGTTGATAACCATTACATGCACGTCAACTCAAATAAAAAACTATTACAAATAGGGAATAGACCCCAACTAAGGAATGAGCACAACACACATTGAGTCACACACAAATACAACAATTTTGCCACAAGGTTTAATCGACCCGCCTGCATAGCATGATCATAATGCGAATGAAATCCTTGTATTTTAACTGTTCTACTTCACCGTGTCTGCTGGCGAACCGTAATCATACAGCATGTAATCAGCCCCTGAGCGGGAGCTCAAAGGCCTTCATTGTAGGTCACACCGGTGGACTGTATCCATGACGCACCCTGGATCAGTTGAGCCATGGTGAACTTACTAGCCTCCGTAGCACTGGTGATCACCTGATACCCCGCCTAATTTACCCTATTGTTGGTGCTCGAACCTGGACCTCTATTAGCATACTCACCATAGTACAAGGTGCCAAGAGCAAAATCGCCACTCCACACAGATCACCCATTCGGATCAATGTGGTCGGCAATGTAGGACTGCATCACAAGGGTCCTAGAGTACTGTTTCCAAGGTCGTCCCAAATACGATTTAAAGGTTCCCTGAACGGGCTAGAGATCAGAATTAGCGGTTTTTTGACAGTTCTGGATCGACGTGCCCATGTTCTGGTTTGGATCCTCGCGACCTTGAGCCGTCACAGTGTTGAACTGTTGTGCCATGGGCTTTCGGGCTATTAATTGACAGTTCTGGAAAACCACAGCTGCGTTCCCAAATATGAAGTCCACTGTTCCTGTAATAATTGAGTCCCTGTAGAATTGCCCGAGGCTGTGTGCATAAAGAGTATCTGGGTAGGCATCGATCCGACAACGATTTATCACCGTTTGATCAGCACCAACACGAAGGGCAACTGCTTGATGTTTTTGTGCCCCGACTGTGTTCTGGAACCATATGTCCTGTGCCATGAATCCGTCACCGGTCGCTGCTGTATCCAAAGACATAATTCATTCAGTTTCTGATCTAAGATATATGGTTGAAGTACCATTAATACTGATCTTTTCGAATTAAAAATAAAAGATATAAGATAACAAAGAACTACGGAGCTTACCGCAATCGCGGAGTTGTAGGTTGTTGCACCATCGACCACATTCAAGCTACCGGTGATGATGGTCAGAGCCATGCCGTCCCAGACAAGCATGATATTTTTGCAATCTGGACATTCTCTTTATAGGTTCCATTTTTCACATAAATCACATACCTGACTGAATCCGCCCGTGCCTAGCCCCTGCCGTCCAGTCGAAAAGGAAAAAGAGGATTTATCCATTATGAACATGTAACGCCCGGCCCCATAACCTTCCCTTGTTAGGCGACTGACCCGGGTTCACAGGTCTATCACGCGGTCGCAAGGTTGCTCTGATACCACTCTGTAATGCTCCGGTCAATCTTCGCTACTGGGTCGTTACCAAGAAAAGCTTTCCAGGCTCAGGACTGACCCCACAGACCAACACTAACCCTTTCAGTGGGCTTTCTCCTCACTTGCAAATACCCTGAGAAACTTCCCAAGAGGTCACCCATCCCAGCATTACTTCATGTTAAGCATGCTTAACTGCGGAGTTCTAAAGTGATGGGCTACCGAAAAGAAAGGTGCACCTTATTGATATAGGTAATACTATCAAACCATTTAAGTAGGTCCTTACAGAACATGAATACACTGTAGGATTATTTACACCTAATATATTATTTTTAATGTTTTTATGTGTCAAGAGCATGCTGAGATTATTAATTTTATTATAGATACGCACGTTACGAAGAAGCATCTTGGGATTATTTGAGGGATTTTCTGATTTTTTAAACTTTACAGCTTGTGTGCGTGATTTGATTTGTGTGACTGTTTGATCATACACTTATATCTTAAATAAAAGAATATCCTATTTCAAGTATTCATTAAAGTACTAGTCAAAATAGGACTCGAAGTATTGATTAAAGTACTTTTCATCGTAGGACTTCAAGTATTCATTAAAGTACTGGTCAAAAGTAGGACTCAAATTTGCATGTCTAAAAATATAACGATACAACCTGTAAAATATTATATAGATTATAATAAATTGAATATTGTTTATTCTTGATGTGTGATACCCTATATTGATTGTATATTATTTTTGTAATAAACTATTAATCAAGAAACATTTTAGAGAACTTTAAAAAATTTCATATCTCCATGATTTATGAAAAATTATTTTCAGTTAACCTCAAGTATAACTAAATGTGACGTTATATGAAATTATGAAATGTCATGATAATAACCTACTGTACATGAAATTAATTCCGTTATTTTCATGTTATTTGCCTGAAATCCTGAATTACGAATATCAAGATAGTCACCTGTTATATATGGGTTAATATGATTAATTTTATGTTACTTGTCTGAAATCTTGAATTACGAACACCATGATAGTCACCTCCTATACATTGGGTTAATATGATTAATTTCATGTTATATACCTGAGAATCCTGAATATGAAACAATTTCTGTAATTATCAATGATTGGGAGGGTTACGGTTACGGTTACATGACTATATAGGGAGGGTGTAATTAACTCTTTCGCATACACGTAACAGCATCAAGTGATGATCGTATTTGGTTAAAATTAATCGTCCTGGGTCGACTATAAGCATCATAAAGCTTGTTTCATTGTTCCTAGTATGACCATACTAGGTAACTATTTTAAACTCATGTGGTAACTCCTCTCATGTCATCAACTTGTAAAAGTCATGAAAATCAACACGACATGACATGAAATGCATGAAACCCTTAAAAACTTTAATAAATGATAAGGATAATGAAATAAGGATTAATTTGATCAACTTGAATTATTATTTTGTACGTATTCATATATTTCTGTGTGGCATATGATTGTTCGGTGTTGTTTGCATTGCTTCCTGTATGTGCATGGAAAATACATGATATAATAAGCATGTCAGACCTCTGAAATGGACATGTATCCTGTGTTACTAGGCATTCGAGTTTATGGATCGGGCAATGGGTCGTTTCATAGCGATGTTGATTAAATTCGGCTTACTATAATTTTCACTTATATTTCTGGATATTTGATTTTCATGTAACCGAAGACAATATAAGTTGGAAATTTCTTGTTAGTTCCTTATGTTTCTAATAGCTAAACTCTCTGTAATCTTGTCGTCTTACTTCGAAACAATTAAACTCAACTATCATGTCCATTATTCTACAAAAATTCAACACACATAAAATTTCATATCGATCAATTTATTATATTTACTATGAGAGGAAGAGAATATAATCTTGATACATCTTGGGTACAGCTTACATAGCACTTGATGTGGTTTCTCACAAAAACTGACTTTGTGTTAGTGTACTCTTCATTTTTCAATACCTTTATGTGTTTTAATTATGTGATAATGTTACTCTATGTTTTGAAGTGGTTATGAACATTTGGTGAGTCCTTTCAAAATTTATCTAGTGTTGTATCCATTTTGAAAGATTCAGTAGTGTTTATTCAAGTTTCTTTTTGTTTCTTTTTTTTTTTCTATGTTGTTATACATTAAAAGTATGATTTATTTCTTGTGAAATATCTTATGGACTGCTTGCAACGCTTTCGTCAATTATTGTTGTTGTTCCAGGTCTTTAAACGATGATTGTCCTAATGTGCCTAGAACTTCAATCCTTGATAACACTTCCATGGAGTCATGGTGTGATTGCATCAACGCAAAGGTCAAGTATTCGCTAATACTTGTGAGATTGGATTGAGGAGCAGGGGTCATCCAAAAGTGAAGACCGTGTGGGTCTCTAACATTGTGAAGAGGAAGTTAAGACGCACGTCAAGTTTTTGTCCTAAGGATATTGTCAGAGAGGTTTAAGAAACCTATGGTATAGAGCTTCAATATTATAGCAGTTGTATTAGAGAAAATTCATGATAAAGGACAATCTTCATTCGATCAACTGAGATGGTATTATAGTAATATAAAAAGAACTAATCTTGTAAGCATAGCAGAATATGAAGTTTGTAGTGTTACGAAATAGTTTCTTTGGCTCCTTGTGAGTTTCAATGCATGCCTACTTGAGTTTGTTAACGAGAGTAGGCCTGCCATTTTCTTAGAGGGCACATTCCTCAAAACAAGTACAAGGGTTGTCTTCTAAGTGCAACTGAAAAGAACACAGAAGGGGGTCTTCTTTCAATAGCTTTTGCGGTTGTAAGTGAGAAAAATAACCAAAATTAGGATTCGTTCTGTGGGCACTTATGAATGGTCTTATCACCCTTGAATGGCTGAGCTTGGTATCGATATGCATTTTTCTTCGACCGCCACGGTGGGATGTTTCGAGCACTTCAAATGTATTTTCCTCGAGCTTATCATTCTTACTGCTTGCGATATCTAGTTAACAACTTCAAGAAGGAGGTAAGTATGTTATTTATTATAGTTATAAATATTGCACCTTGTTGATTTTATATTGGAGGTTGATAAATATATATTGAAAGCTAGTGAACATTTACAATCACTATGAAACATGTTCTTATTTTCAACTGTATTTGTCGTAAATAGTTTACAACCTGTTCTTATTTTTATAGATTATGACGAAGTATCCCATGAAGAACAAAAAACACTGGTGCGGCGTCTTCAAAGCAGCTGCATACGTAATGACCATCGATATTTCATAGCAATATCAATAAGATCGTTGGTGAGATGGAGCAATCTATACATTTCATATGGGATTCGCATCCGAAGTGTTGGGCAAATGCATTATTTTTGGGTTGTTGATGAGGGATAATGACAAACAATCTGATCGAATGTTTCAATAGTTGGGTAAGGGGTGCCCATCATCTTTCGATCACAGCAATGGTTGATCAGATTCGTGTGCAATCATGACACTATGAAAGAAGGAAGACCATATTTGAGGGGTCTACGGTGTTGTGTACTAAACCAGCAAAGAAGTTGAGTGATGCTTAAAAGGTAAACCGTGGATTTGCCTTTCATCCTGCAAGTTCTTGCATGTTTGAAGTGGTCAATAGACAATCAACTCATGCGATGGACTGGAATACCCACACATGCAGTTGTATTCCTTGCAAATAACTACATGTGTGGGTATTCCTTGCAAACATGCTTGTGCTTGCATTGAAGAAGAAAAAAAAAAGGGGGGGGGGGGCACATTATCTAATTATTGCCATAAATACTTCACCGTTGAGAGTTACAGGAATACTTACAAGGAGATAATGAATCCTGTGTGTATGGTTCGAATTTCAACCTAGAGGGGAGTGAATAGGTTATATAAGACTTTATTTATCTTTTTCTGTGGAATACTTGTTTTGTGCAGACTATTGCTTCATGCAGACTACTAAGTAGTCTACAGATAACAATTGGTAGTTTGCACTCGAGATTTGTAACTCTTTGAGTCTTTATCTCTGTTTCGGCTGTAATAATTTGTTAGAAACAATTCTAAGTATCAGTATAATAAAAACAGTAAACGAACACAATATTTATACTGGTTCAGACACTCGATAGCAAATGATGATCGGGAGCTTAGTCTAGTCTTCTCTTGGTGACTAGAGTAGTCAACCCAAGAGGTGAGTATCACTATCTTCTCGTTTTTATTTACAAGAGACTTTCCTTTTACAAGTTATCTAATTTGTATGAAAAACAAAGAACCTAGAAGCTTTGCACAGATCCAGACTCTGGACTCTGCTGTAAGATTTTGTTCTTCTGCAGATTAGTGACACTTTCGATTGTATCTTCACGACTTGGCTTTCTTGAGTAATCTTTGAGTTGCTAGATTACTTTGCACTCTTTGCTTTTCAATCCACATTTTTTAGCAACTCACAATGAGCCTCACCGGTTCTCTTTTAAAGGCTCAAGGAATGAACCTTTGTAGACTTTGCACTATTTCTGGCAGTCCACTCATGTCCCCCACCATCTCGTTCTTAATGCTAGCAATCCACTATCCCAGAAACTGTGTCGTTGCTACTTTAACTCAAATCTTCGCTTGACTGACTTCAAACCTCTGATCACCTTGGCAATCACCTCTGCTGCAATCCAGTCTGCTACGACTTCTAGTCTGCACCCAGTCTCTGTTACAACCCTAGTCTGCATCCTATACTACAACCCTAGTCTGCACCTAGTATTTGTTGCAACTCTTATCTACACTCAGATCTGACTCAGTTCGTACCTTGCCATCTTAGTCCTTGTCTGCAAGCTCAGTCATTCATCCTGAAGCCTTTGAGTTCTTTTGTTGCTTAAAAAAGCACTAGTTGTTCATCCAAAGTCCTCTGTAGTAGTCTGCATCTGGTGGTTTGCACGATCTTCATTCATCTGCAACCGTCTGCTCACTGGAATCTGACCTAGACTGTAACTTCCTACTTGACTTCTAGTCTAAATATACTAACTATATTATAACTAATACATCTAAGTTTTGTTACATCAATTTCTATTCAAATGGAGGGATTGCACATTCCTATCACTGTGCCTGGTCACCCGAGTATAAGATAAATACCTTCATAGGTTGAGACATGTCCGTTCAATTATGGACGTTGTAAGCGTTTTTGCCATAACATGAGGACATGCCAAAATCCTATTAGAGGCTAGTGATGAAGACACATAAGACTTTCTTTGTTTGAGACTTGTTATGTTTAAAATATTCCTTGTTCATAACAAGACTATCTATGATTCAACTTCTCTAATATTAAGTTTCAAAATTTTGTACTAAAACTTGAAGTTTTTATACTATAAAGTGAAAGTTTTGTACTATAAGTTTTTTTATTGCGAATTGCCATAAGTTCTATGTGAAATATGTTAAAAATCTTTTTTATACTGTAAGTTTTATTTATTAAATTGTAACTTGCAAAAATTTTATTGTAAGTTGATGGATTTTCACTGTTATATTCTATGTGTGGCTTGTGGCTGATTTAAAATCTAAACGTATATATTAAACAACTGACAAGATAAAAGTTTCAAATTATAGTATAAAAGCAATTTCTAACATATTGGTCCTATAACATGTTTCAATCATATATCTCAATAAAAATTAAAGCTTACAATCATATTTCAAACACCTAATCGACATTTTTCTCAATAACATGTTGTTAGATCATTGGTAAATTGGATCATACGAGATCATGTAAAGCAATAACATGAGACCATTCATTGAATCATATTTCAATCACCTCATCAACACTTTTCTCAATAACATGTTAGATCATACGAGACTATGTAAAGCAATAGCATGAGACCAGTCATCAAGTCATATTACAATCACCTAATCAACACTTTTCTCAATAGCATGTTGTTAGATCATTGGTAAAGAACAATAACATGTTGTCGAATCATACGAGATCATGTAAAGTAATAACATGAGACCATTCATCGAATCATATGTCAATCACCTCATCAACACTTTTCTCAATAACATGTTGTTATATCATACTAGACCATGTAAAAAAATAGCATGAGACAAGTCATCAAATCAGGTTTCAATCACCTAATCAACACTTTTCTCAATAACAAGTTATTAGATCATTGGTAAATCATATGAGACCATGTAAAGCTATAACATGAGACCATTTGAAGTTTGATGAGATTTTGTCCATATAATGAGACTATGAGTGAATTAGATCATGTCTGATCATTCGAAGTTTAAAATAATGTAAGTGCTGTATCTTGGAACATTAAGAACTATTTTTATATTTGAGTGGATTAGACAAATACATTAACAAGAAAGATCGTAATTGAACTGTATTACACATGATACAACCTATCGTGCAAAAATGACAGCTTGTAGTATAGAAGTTATAACCTACAGTATGAAGATTGATTTTTCAAGCATCAAATTGAAGCCTTGGAACCAACTGAAGCCAAACGATGAGGCCACAGTGATACTAATCTTTCCCCACTTTTTTTTTTCAAAGCAATGACAGCTTCTTTCATTTCCTCCTTCACAATAGAGTGCTCACCCGGAATAATGGTAAGTGCAATCTCAGCACGCATCAAACTAATGTCGATGGTTTTTTCACGTGAGAAAGATTTATTCAGCAAACAGTGAGCCCATGAGCACACACAAACACTGTCATGCTCAAGGATGAATCCATATTTCAGTTGATAGACTATATTGACATAGTCAACAAGGAATCTCGTCTGCACAAGTTTCAACAAGTCATATATAAAAATTAAGTTCAATCCTAAATCCTTTAAATAAAAGGAACAAACTATACCACTTGACTAGACAAAGCTCTTGCTGTTGCTGACCTACACGAATTATAGTAGTGGAATTTCTATGCTTTTATATCGAGCACTAGCAAAGACCAATAATATCCAATCGCGTGATGCAACGGATATAAGATGTAGTGTGATGATAAAAACTCATCCTTATGGACATTAGTCGTCCAATGCCTCCAACAAAGCGGGACCGATTCTTTTATGGTATTGAATTTCTTCACATTATAACGAGTCTTGCTATCCTTCAACGCTTTTGCAATTGAACCCTATAAAAGAAACCTATATTTATCAACAATCGTACTAAATATAATCTAGGATTCACACAACATGGAGATGTGAGGCATACATACCATAACCTCAGTCCGCCAAACAAAACTATTTTTACCCTTAGTCACGATTGCTAAAAAGGTATTTATTATGTCATCGTCTAGGGGTTGGTCATGCAACAGCTTCCATAATGGTCTTCCTGTAACGTAAGACCAGCTCTTCCAATCTGGATTATCCCAAATGATTTTACTACAATAGATAAAAAAAAACAACAATTTTTCGTTAAATAACTTATAACCACAAAAATTGCAACAATATCAATTATACTTACTCCGGTTCGGATTGAGTAATCAAACATTGCACTGTTAATTTATCTTCTTCTTCAAGAAGCTCACGACCAGAGAACTTCTTCTAATCTTTCTACAACTTAACAATGCATTGGTGCTTCTAAGGTGTGGTCCTACCATATGACTGTCGTCTCTTTTTTTGCATTCCATCAGTTCTTTGCTTAAAAAGTTTGATTATTCTTGGGCCATCATTCGCCTGCTCTTTCTCTTTGGTCTCTGCCTTATCGTCTTGCTCAGCATAGTCTTCTTTATCCCTGTTCTCCTCATTGAACTCTTTATTTTCTTTCTCTCCTTCCCCTCAGCTCTTCTTCATCATCTTGTTTCACAATTCCATCAAACTTTGTACACTCAGGCTCAGCATCAACACCAACCTCTACGTTCTCTCTTCCTCTGCCATTTCACCAACCTTTGCTTTGTCTACATCAACACTTTTCAAAAAAACCTTTGCATCACTTCCCATACCACTTTTATCAAAACTTTGCATCATCTACATCAAACCCGTAACCAAACTTTGAATTATATGCATAAGCCTCAAAATCATGGCCTTTGCTTGATTTGGTAGCAGATCTCATCCCTTTTAGTCGGTCCTTAATGTCGAGCACATCATTTCTTAGTTTAATAACATGTCAAACAAGGTCCTGCGATGTTACATCATGACTATGTGTAGAAACAATATATGGATAATGACATCATGTATAGAACCAGAACTATTTAGTACTACTATTACCTAATCATCCTTCAAACATATATTTTTGTCCTTGCTTGGAGTGAAGTCAGCAATCTGTAAAGGCATAACTCTAGAAAAAAACTTTAGTATAGACTCGAATTATAAGGGGCTTTTTTTCTCCTCCCACTTATAAAGTTGTGGGATATACCCCTGTTGAGGATATGTGTGAGCAGGTTTACTCACATCGACCGTGGAAAAAGAGAAAGAGTAGAATATATATATGGGGAACCCATAACCCATTAGCTTAGGTTTTTAGGTTAACAGTTGGGTCCAGTTCATATGTGTATTCTACTCAGGTCCGATTAGGACGTGATTTCCTCCCTTGGGCGCTCCCCTGAATCTTATTAAGTGGTATCAAAGCCCATGGTTCGTTGTGTTGCTGATACGCAAAGAGCATAGAGAGGGTTGATCAGGTACGTAAGCCAGGATGTTGGGCAGAGATACGCAGGTTAAGGAACCCCTGGTGCGTTGTGTTGCTGGTCCACAAAGAGCACAGAGAGGGTTGATCAGGTGCATAAGTGGCTCAATTCATATGTGTATTCTACTCAGGTCCGATTTGGACGTGGTTTCCTCCCTTGGGCTCTCCCCCGAATCCTAACAAGTGGTATCAAAGCCCATGATTCGTTGCATTGCTGGTCTGCAGAGAGCACAGAGAGGGTTGATTAGGTGCGCAAGTGACCCAGTGCAAATATGCGGGTAGAGAAGACCCATGGATTCAGGCTCAAAAGGGAGTTGGTGATGTGGATGGACTCACACATAAGGGAGATTGTTGAGGATATGTGTGAGCAGGTTTACCCACATCGATCGTGGAGAAACAGAAAGAGTAGAATATATATATGAGGAACCGATAACCCATCAGCTTAGGCTTTTGGGTTAACAGTTAGGCCCAGTTCATATGTGTATTCTACTCAGATCCGAATAGGACGTGGTTTCCTCCTTTGGGCTCTTCCCAGAAATCCTATCAAGTGGTATCAGAGCCCATGGTTCATTGGGCCGGGATGTTGGGCAGGGATATGCAGATAAGAGGATCCCTTGGTGCGTTATGTTGCTGGTCCGCAGAGAGAGTGGATCATATACGTAAGCCAGGATGTTGGGCAGAGATACGCAGGTTAAGGATCCCTTGGTGTGTTCCGTTGCTAGTCTGCAAAGAGCAAAGAGAGGGTTGATTAGGTGCGTAAGTGGCCCAGTCCAAGTATGCGGGCTGAGAAGGCCCAGGATTCAAGCAGTGGCCTAGTCCAAGTATGCGGGTTGAGAAGGCCCATGGATTCAGACTCAAGGGGGAGTTGGTGATGTGGATGGACTCACACATAAGGGGGAGATTGTTGAGGATATGTGTGAGTAGGTTTACTCACATCGATCGTGGAGAAAAAGAAAGTGTAGAATATATATATGAACAACCCATAACACATCAGCTTAGGTTTTTGGGTTAACAGTTGGACATAGTTCATATGTGTATTCTACTCAGGTCTGATTAGGACGTGGTTTCCTCCCTTGGACTCTCCCCAGAAATCCTAACAACCCCACTTTTATAGGATTTAATATAATGCCCTCTAGGTGCCCATACTTCCAAACCTATATATCAAATTTCAACATTAAGAAATCTTTAGTACAGACATTTAACAAGTTATTTTTTGAACAATCAATATCAATATGTGAATCTCCAATATATATACTTTTCAAGTTATAGTAAGTTTCAACAAGCAGTTAATACAACAAGGTCAAAAACAAAAAGGCCTACTTACCAACAAAGCAATAGCACAGCCATCAAAGTAGTTTCGTGAGCCCTTCATCTACATATGATTAGATATGCACTCGATAAGAAAGTCAAAAACAGCTTGTCCCCATGCAAATTGTCTTATTTTCTTTACATTGTCAACATAGGTGAACAAACAGTGATGCGTGCTCATCGTACTTTTCTGGAAGAGCACACAGTTACAAACCAACAACACAAACACTCTCACAAAGCCTGAGGCATTCTTTTCATCCTCAGAACCATCAAGTTTAAGAAGTTTTTCGCTAAGATGCATTCTATCTCCATTCTTCCCTTTCTTTCCAAACAACTCAATATAACAATTACTCACACACTTACTCCTCATATTGATTTTGAATCCATAGTTAGGAAAACCAACAATCACCGCAATATGCTCACTCTTCAACTCTATGAGTGTATCATCAATTCCAATGTGAATCTCAGGAGGATGGAACTCAAACTTAGACATAATTGCTTGTCGTCAAGGGGTACATACAAGAATTCTCGGACAATCGAGAAAGTTGAAGAAAGGTGTTTGCTTCAACTTGGACATCCGTAGATCTGAGGTTATTTTCTTAACCTGGACCATCATATTATGAAGATGTGATGGAGAGCAACGACATTGAAGCTCCAATTTCTTCTTTCAGTTTTGCGAGCTTTCTTCTTAGATCTTTTGCTATCAGGAACATCATCTTTCTTGCTCTTCATTCTCTTTGACCTCCGAGGCTCACTGACATTCGAAGTTGTGTCGTTTTTCGTTTCTTGCATTCAACCTCTCTTCATCTTCTCTAGAAACAGAACCAAACAAGAATGGACAAAACTCGATCATAACTCAAATTGACAACAGAATTTGAATTATTGACAAAAAAAAAGTAGATTTACTAACATAGTTACCTCAATTCGATGTAATGTGGCTTGATACTTGACAAATTGAGGATTGAAGTAGTGGATTTTATTTTTCAAGTGGTGAGAGTTACGGATTGAAGCTTGTTTGTGGTAGCTATTGAGAGATTTTTGATAAGAAATCTATGATTTTCAAAGCAGATTTCTTGGTGGTTTTGGAGATCATGGAACTGATTTTGTGTTAAAGTGTGGAATGGAGAGATTAGGTAGGACATCAGGACATTTTGGAGGGAGAATGATTGAGAGAGATTGATGATATAACAATAGGGAGTATTAGGATATTTTACTTGATTTGGGGAGTGAAGTGTTAGGGTAATTTAAAGAAGGTATGAAAATGTATGTTTAATTTTAAGGGTATTTTCGGGGTATATTTATTTAAGATAAAATATAAGGTAAAGATGTTTGGGGTATTTTTATTTAAGTTACCCTTAAACTAAAACTAATCAATATGGAGTAGGTGCAAATTAGTAAGAAGCATGTCAACAGTCTAAAAATCTGGTGGGATTATATTTAATCAAGGAGCAAAACATAATCAATGAAAGAGAATCGTGTTCTATTACAATTTGTCTTATTGTTCGAATTCACGCACATACACAAAACCACACTCCCCTTCTCTCTTTATCACCATAACACACCTCTTTATGATCGAAACTGGAATACACGAAAGTGATTAAGACGACGGATTAAGGTTTCGACTAGGAGGATTGGTACGTGGTGTGGAGAAAGTGGTTGGTTTTTCGATAGACAACGACGACAGATGATGACAAGGGTTGAGGTGAAGAGGCTACAGTGGTGGAGAGGGTGGCGTGATGGTGACGACAGGTGTGGAGGTGGTGGTGATGGAGGGAGAAGAAAAAGAAGACGATTTTATATGTTTGTGGAATTAAGTATCTTTGTGTATTTTTTTTGGGTTTTTTTAATTTTTTATATTTTTTATGATTTTCTCAAATTTAATATTATTTATTAATATTATTTTTTATTAACACCGTATAACAGAAGGATCAATTATTTTTAATTTTAAAAAAAAAATTACATACATTCACAAATCCACTAAACCATCGAATTTAAGTATTATTTTTTTAACCAACTAGCTCAAAACTTCTTTTTTTTTTTTTTCCCTTCTTTTCTTTGAAGGCGACCAGCCAAAAACTTAAGTCGGCGTATCAGTTCCAATTATAAAAAAGGATAAAAAAAATATTCCTCTACGACACATCATCTCTCTCCTCCTCACTTTCATCATCGTGTCGACTGCGTGCGAAAATCGCAATTCACCGAAGTCTATCCCTCTTTACAGGTTAGTTTCAATTGTATTTTAACCCCTCGATTCTCTGATTGATTTCTCCAATTAGGGTTTCGTTGATCCCAATTCGATTTGATTGCCGGATTGATTTATGAAAAATTAGGATTTCAGATTTCGTCGAAATTTGGAGAAAACTAGAGATCTTAATCGATTCGGAGATCTGGGGTTTCGTTTCTCGCAGTTAGGGTTTCGTGTCTTGATTGATTGATTAATTTTTGTGAAATTAGGGTTTCGGATTTGGTCGATGTTGGGGAGATTACGGGTTTTTTTTGCTGATCTTCGTGTTCTAGGGTTTGTTTCTCGCGATTTTTTGTCGTTCGTACAATGATTAATTGATTGATTCATTTATTTGACTGATGGATTGATTGATTGTTGTAAAATTAGGGTTCCGGAAGCGGTCAACGTTGGGGTGATAGAGACTCCTATTTTTTTGAGATGGCGTCGATTGATTCGGAGATATTGAAGACGCAGGAGGAGAGGCGGAACAAGGAACAACAGCTGGCGGCCAAGGCATCCCTCATGGACGTGGCAGCATATGATAATGAGTTCTACAGCAGTGCACCACCAGAGGGTTACCTGACGTCGATAGCTGTGAACGACGAGGATGACGATGATGACCCAGTGCAGAATGAGGTTGCAAGGAAGCTGGCATCTTTCACAGCTCCTAAGTCTCTGTTCAAGGATATGCCTGGTGTGGGAGATGGAGAAGAAGAAGGGGTAGATGGGTTTGGTAAGCGGAAGAAGGTGGAGGATGATTATAGGAAGAGGAGGTTCAATCAGGTTATTTCTCCGGATAGGAATGATGCGTTTGCGATGGGGGATAAGACCCCTGATGTGAACGTGAGGACGTATGCAGATGTTATGAGGGAGAAGGCTTTGAAAAGGGAGAAGGAGGAGACTTTGAAGTTGATTGCTAAGAAGAAGAAAGAGGAGGAGGAGAAAAGAGATGATGATGGGGAGGTGGCAGCTCATGGTGCATCAGCCGCCGCTGCAGCTTCTAAGAGGAGGAATAGGTGGGACCAGTCTCAGGGAGGAGAGCAGGCGGATGGTGATTCTGTTGCCAAGAAGGCGAAGACTACGTCTGATTGGGACCAGCCTGACTCTACGCCCGGTATTGGACGCTGGGATGCCACTCCTACGCCAGGAAGATTGGGTGATGCTACTCCGTCTGTGAGGAGGAACAGGTGGGATGAGACACCTACTCTTGGCCGACTGAATGATTCTGATGCTACTCCAACTGGTGGGGTTACTCCGGGTGCTACTCCTGCTGGCATGGCCTGGGATGCCACCCCTAAGCTCGCAGGGATGGCTACACCAACCCCCAAAAGGCAGAGGTCAAGGTGGGATGAGACTCCGGCAACAATGGGAAGTGCAACGCCGATGAGTGTAACGACACCTGCTGCTGCATATACTCCCGGTGCTACTCCTGTTGGTGGTGTTGATTTGGCTACGCCAACTCCAGGGAGGATTCTGCCTACTGGTGCACTCACTCCGGAGCAATACAATCTACTGAGGTGGGAGAGGGATATTGAGGAGAGGAACAGGCCGTTGACTGATGAAGAGCTCGATGCTATGTTCCCGACAGAGGGTTACAAGATCCTGGATCCACCAGCTACATATGTTCCTATTAGGACCCCAGCTAGGAAGCTCCTTGCTACTCCTACCCCGATTGGAACCCCTCTGTACTCGATCCCAGATGAAAATAGGAGTCAGCAGTTTGATCTTCAAAAGGAGCTCCCTGGCGGATTACCCTATATAAAACCTGAGGATTTTCAGTACTTTGGTGCATTGTTGTCCGAGGTGAATGAGGAAGAGTTGTCACCGGAGGAACAGAAGGAGAGGAAGATTATGAAGCTTTTGCTGAAGGTCAAGAATGGCACTCCTCCTCAGAGGAAGACTGCTCTTAGACAACTCACTGATAAGGCGAGAGACTTTGGGGCGGGACCCCTGTTTAATAGGATCTTGCCTTTGCTCATGCAGCCTACGTTGGAGGACCAAGAGAGACATCTTCTTGTTAAGGTGATTGACAGGGTGTTGTATAAGTTGGATGAGTTGGTTCGGCCCTACGTGCATAAGATTCTTGTGGTAATTGAGCCCCTCTTGATTGATGAAGATTACTATGCACGTGTTGAAGGGAGAGAAATTATTTCGAATCTGAGCAAGGCTGCCGGTTTGGCCACTATGATAGCTGCTATGAGGCCAGATATTGACAACATTGATGAGTACGTGAGAAACACGACAGCAAGGGCTTTCAGTGTGGTTGCTTCTGCTCTTGGAATACCTGCTTTGCTACCTTTTTTGAAGGCTGTCTGCCAGAGTAAAAAGTCATGGCAAGCGAGGCATACTGGAATCAAGACTGTTCAGCAGATTGCTATTTTGATTGGCTGTGCTGTTCTCCCGCACTTGAGGTCCCTGGTGGAGATCATCGAACAAGGGCTTAATGATGAGAATCAGAAAGTGAGGACAATTACAGCGCTTTCTCTTGCCGCTCTTGCAGAAGCCGCTGCTCCATATGGCATCGAGAGTTTTGACTCTGTCCTGAAGCCTCTGTGGAAGGGTATTAGGACTCATCGGGGGAAGGTATTGGCTGCTTTCCTTAAGGCCATCGGTTTCATCATTCCTCTCATGGATGCTATTTATGCTAGTTACTATACCAAGGAGGTTATGGTTATCTTGATTCGAGAATTTCAATCACCTGATGAAGAAATGAAGAAGATTGTTTTAAAAGTGGTGAAGCAGTGTGTTAGTACCGAGGGTGTGGAAGCTGATTATATTCGTAGTGATATTCTTCCGGACTTCTTCAAGAACTTTTGGGTCAGAAGGATGGCTTTGGATAGGAGAAACTATAAGCAACTAGTGGAAACCACTGTGGAGATGGCTAATAAGGTTGGAGTGGCTGACATTGTTGGTAGAGTTGTCGAGGATCTTAAAGATGAGAGTGAACCTTACAGGCGTATGGTAATGGAGACGATTGAGAAGGTGGTGACCAACTTGGGTGCATCCGACATTGATTCCCGCTTGGAGGAGCTTCTCATTGATGGTATTCTTTATGCTTTCCAAGAGCAAACTAGTGATGATGCAAATGTTATGCTTAATGGCTTTGGTGCTGTCGTCAATGCTCTGGGTCATAGGGTTAAGCCATATCTTCCCCAGATATGTGGTACTATAAAATGGCGCTTGAATAACAAGAGTGCAAAGGTGAGACAGCAAGCCGCCGACCTTATCTCAAGGATTGCAGTGGTCATGAAGCAGTGTGGGGAGGAACAGCTCATGGGTCATCTTGGTGTCGTGCTCTATGAGTATCTTGGGGAAGAGTATCCGGAGGTGTTGGGATCGATCTTGGGAGCACTCAAGGCAATCGTCAATGTCATTGGTATGACGAAGATGACACCGCCTATCAAAGATTTACTTCCCAGACTCACTCCCATTTTGAAGAATCGACATGAGAAGGTGCAGGAGAATTGCATTGATCTTGTCGGGAGAATTGCTGATCGTGGAGCTGAGTTTGTTCCTGCCAGGGAGTGGATGAGAATCTGCTTCGAGCTTTTGGAGATGCTAAAGGCCCATAAGAAAGGAATCCGAAGGGCCACTGTCAACACCTTTGGGTATATTGCGAAGGCTATCGGGCCTCAGGATGTGCTTGCCACACTTCTGAATAATTTGAAGGTGCAGGAGCGCCAGAACCGTGTTTGCACCACCGTGGCAATTGCAATTGTCGCTGAAACGTGCTCTCCATTTACTGTTCTCCCTGCCCTGATGAATGAGTACCGTGTACCAGAGCTTAATGTGCAGAACGGAGTCTTAAAATCGCTCTCCTTCTTGTTTGAGTATATCGGTGAAATGGGAAAGGACTACATATATGCTGTGACGCCGCTGCTTGAAGATGCACTTATGGACCGCGATCTGGTTCACAGGCAAACTGCAGCTTCCGCCGTAAAACATATGGCTCTCGGGGTGGCAGGTTTAGGCTGCGAGGATGCTTTAGTTCACCTCTTGAATTATGTCTGGCCCAACATCTTTGAAACATCGCCTCATGTCATCAACGCTGTTATGGAAGCTATTGAAGGGATGAGGGTGGCGCTGGGTGCCGCAGCTATTTTGAACTATTGTCTTCAGGGTCTCTTCCACCCTGCGAGGAAGGTCAGGGAGGTATATTGGAAAATTTACAACTCATTGTACATTGGAGCACAGGACGCTCTGGTTTCCGCTTGCCCTATGCTGGAAGACGAATCGAACAATGTCTACAGCCGACCCGAGTTGGTGATGTTTATCTGAGGTACCAGAGGATCTACCTTTCCCTAAGGTCTGGTTTCTGACTGTAATGTGACTTTTGTCGTTCTCGTGTTCTTGTTCTTCCGGGTACTGATTCGACTTGTTTCCTCTCTCGTTTTTCTCAGATTTATGACGATCGGACCTCCCCTTGCATTATCTATTCTCTAAGCTTTCGTTTTGGACTGTTCGTAGATGAGTAACTCTGTTATTCACTAGTATACTGACTGGCTTGTAATATGACTTTTGTTGCTCTGGTTTTCTAGACCTTCTGTTTGCTGATTGTTGTTTCTTTTCTTCTTTTTTTTCTTTTCTTTCAGGTCTATGGCTTTGATGTGGACGATGTACCAACGTCGATTATGATCGAAGAAACGATATTTGTATTATTTGTTTAAACTTTGGTTTTGGACTATGTTGTGTAGATGAATACATCGATTCACCCGCTGTGCTATTTACTCGACTTTGGTCTTGTTGTGCCGTTGTAGATGGTCGCAATTTACCATCCTAACAACTGAACTCTCATATCCGAAAGAAGACATCCAACAAAACCATGGATCGTAAATGAGCAATCTTCGATTCTGTCCCTGTACAAAGGTGTTTCTGCTGAAGTTGTTGTCTTTGGTCGTCATTAGATTGAGTACTTCAACAGCCAAACAACGAACCAGTCCCTCCATCTACATTCTTGAAAATCAAATTCACGATTGGGTTCCTCGGTTGTGGGATGTTAGTACAGTTGAGTGCAGTGGGTCATCGGAACAATCCAATGATTTCGGTTTGTTCGGCAGGACAGGAAAGAGTTTGTTTTTTTTGCTTGATTGAGTTTTTTTATGGGTATAATTTTTTATTGGATTATTTTTATTAAGTTTTTTTAGATTTTATTTTGTTATGGTTTATATTTCCTTGATAGGGTTTTAATTCTTTTTCCAAGACTTTTTAACATGCAAAAAAATAAAGTAAAAATCAAACCAAACAGAACATAATCCTGTTTGGTTTCTCAGTCGACGATCCGGTTCCTCAAATTCACGAGCTTTTAATTTGATAGGTACGTAGTGGAATGATTCTGTGAGAAAATGCGAAGGTTTATCGTGGCCGAAAGCCCCCTAGGAAGGTGTAGCGAGGCTCCGTTTTGATCTGGCATGCTCCGATAAACGTTTGTGTGGAACCAATCGGCGAAAAGCTTGTGTTTGTATTTTGGCAAAACTCTTGAATCTTGCAACAGCAAGGGATCTGTTTTTGAAATTATTTCTAGGGGTTTTTGTGAGAAGTGCATTACTCGATCACATCACAGGTTTGTCGACTCCACCCGCTTCATCGTTTTATTTCTCTAAATTTCATGATAAACACATGGATTTTACTACTTCTATTGATACTTTTGTTGAGCATAACAGTTTTGCAGAAGTAATGAAACACCAAGAATGATAGGACGTATAAGGATCCTTCTAGTTAGTTATCGGCGATTGATTGGACGCCTTATTTATCTCACTATTACTTGTCTGGATATCGCTTATACAGTCAATGCACTGAGCCAGTTTGTACACTAACCGCGTCGTCCTTATCTAGATACTGCCCATCGTCTTCTTCGTTATTTAAAGTCCAGTCCTGCACAAGGCTTATTTTTACCTTCCAACACTAATCTCAAGCCACGAGGATTGGGCTGGCTGTTCCATGACTTCTACAACTGGATATTGCATATTTTTGGATCCTGACTTGATTCTCTTGGGGAACCAAGAAGCAAAATACAGTTTCCTGAATGGTAAAAAAAAAATAAAAAAAAATACAGTTTCCTGATCATTGGAGAAGCCGAATATAGATCTATGTCTAACACTACATGTGAACTTATTTGGCTCATTTACTTATTTTGTGACATTGGTTTGCAGGTTCCTCTACCGATACCTTTGCATTGCGACAATCAAGCAGCACTTCACAACGTTATCAATCCAATTTTTCATATATTGATATTGATTGTCATATTGTGCATGAGAAAATGCAGGCTGGTTTTATTGCTCCCATGAAGATTGCCACAAGCTGGCAACTAGCAGACATTTTCACCAAAGCAATCGTTGTTGATCGATTCTAGTTTATCTTGTCAAAGTTGGACGTTCATAATCTTCATGTTCCAACTCGAGGGAGGGGTAGTACTAGATATCCAAGATTAATTCCATACCTCAAGATAATCCTTTCCCTTGTAAATAATATTCCTTAGGATTTTATCGTCTTACCATTTATCTAGATTTTATGTTACCTTGTATATTCGAATCTCTTCCTATTTATTTTTCTTTAGATACAGAACTGAAGTAAGGAATACCTTTAAGCCATGGTATCGGCCAACGTTTTCATTGCTCCTTCGGCTAATCTTTCTTGGTAAATACTTACACTATATTCTGATGTTATGTGTCTAAGAATGCATTTTTATCAGGATCTCTTTGACTGTTCATAATTTCCATTTGTTGCTAACAGACCCCGAGATCATTTTACCAAGAGATGGCTGAAGCGAGGGAGAACGAGTTGAGTAGTCAGATCAAGCGAAGACAGCCATCACCGGATCTTTGAAGAAGAACCCCCACAGACTGTCCAGTGGTGTCACGGCTCTTGTTCGAAATGGATTCGATCGGGAACTGTTCTCGATAGTAAGCCAATACCGATACACCACAGAACATATACTAACTTGGCATACTGCCACGGCTTTGGCTGCACAACACGCTCCTCCTAAGGATTCCGAGAAGGAGAATTACAATGTCGCAACTAGCTTATCAAAATATTGTACGCTTGGGGCTTTTGCTATCTGAGCTTCATTGTGCATACTCCATGACCAATGCATTCTCTATGGTGATGAAGTTGAATCTCGTGTTAAAGAGGAATTCAATAAATGATGAGCTGTTTTCCTCTTCACCATGAGGTCTTGGGTTCCCCAAACAGGTGTTCCAGCAACTATGCATTGCTTTTAAAGATTCAGTGTAGGCCTTGACATGGAGCTCATGGATAATATGAGTCATCCACATTAGTGCAGGACGCAACATTATGATCAGAAAAAAGAAGAGCTAGTGCCTAACTTTCATTTATGAGGTTTGGCTTGAGCGTTATAGAAGAGTGTTTACACGGAATGTGCCTAACCTGGCTTTTCGTGTTTGTAAAGTGGAGTTAAAACTCTTATTTCCTGTTGAATGCGGACTGGATTTAAGGATATTTTGAATCGTCATCGATATAAAACGAAAAGCAGGACAATTACCTAAAGTGTTGTTTAGCATAAGACTAGCACACTTGTTCTTTAAGATTCAAGAGACAAGTCATGTCTTGATTTTCCCTTTACGACAATGGTGTGTATGGGCCAAAGACTAACATAACATAGGCCCCTGGTGTATACGAGTTTGTGTCCGATCCTGTAAAATAAACTAACATCATAACATGTGCTATTTGAGGGCAAAAGGTCAAAGAATATCACCCGCACTGCAATTGCCATTCAACTAATAACCACGCTATCTCCTGCGCTTGGATTCTTTCCGCATCTCTGCGATGTAGCTCTCATGGTTAGATTTTATCCACAGTTGTCTCAGAACAAGATCTTCTTTTGTCAGCTCATCTGAACCATAACAAAGCCAAATCAATTCCAGCAGAACAATTAGCCGAACCGTTTTCAGAACAAGGTTCCAGATATACTGATATCAAATTCTACTTATATATTGAAGCAGTAAAATTCCAAATAGAAGCAATCCGTTTGGTGGAACAAATACTGAAGGTCAACATAAATCACGAAACAATTAGCATACTTTGTACCAACACTATTCACAATAAGAAGCGTAGTATCTTTTGAGGGGCAAGTCTCACCAATATTACTCCAATGGTCGAGGGGCACTCCAAGTGCTCTACGAGTCAAGTATGAGGCATCTTCCCATGAATACGGAGCTTGTTTCACTTGATATCTCCAAAACCACAAACCATACCATAGAGCAAGCTGGAAGTGCGAATATACATTTTTAAGTCTTTTACTGCAAAACCAGCAACACGAAGGAAAAAAAATCTTAGCTACTCAACCTGAGTACCTTGATGAGAGTATAAGGAAGAAGCAGGAAGCGGACACCAATCAAGCCCCACACAGACGGCTTTTCAGCTCCCTTTATCTGTAATTCAAGCTCTTTGCTGAGGTCCACCTCTGCCTTCCTGCAATGAAACCATAGACCATAATGTCAACAGTCTGCACAGAAGATGTATATTTTGAACTCTTCTAATTGTAGAGATCAAAATCATACAAATTACCCACTTGCCCATCTTGCTACCCTTTTTCTTGTTGGACACTCCACCACTGCGCTCAAGCTCCAAAGCCCGTAGTCTATTCTTAAAAGCAGGTGTCTTCTTTACCATGTCTATAGCCTGTGAGATCGATGAATAAAAAGCACAGGGTAAAAAGAAGAAAGTAGCAAATTAGCCATCTCTACCATTTAAGTTCAATTGATGAACTGAACAGAAACATCAAGTAGGAAACAAACACAGAAAGTGTAACAGAAGAGAGACATGAAAAGAACTGGCTTCTTCAGCAAAAGGAAACTAAAATGGAGTAACAAGACAATACACAACATAGAGATCGTAAAATGGCAGGCCAGCACTTTGATAAACAACAGGACACAGTGCAAGGCTTAATGGTTGATGACACTGTCATCATAATGATGGATTTTTCACCAGCAAAGGAAAACATGCAATTGCCACTCCTTCCTAACTATGTTCAAAGGTTTCTCTGTTGGGCTAGTGTCACTTCCACATCCAAAGCATTTAACTAAACAGCAGAGATCACATACGCCAAGGCCCCAGCTGCGACACAAACTTCACAAAAAAAAAAAATTAAAACTAAAACAAGTTCTGTTTTTCCAGATGCTTTACAAAAGTTCTCTCCTGAAATAAAAGGATCAACAAACTAGACCAAATTGGCTACGATAGGAAATCCACAAAAACTAAGGGAAGAATGTTGATGTTTAAAGATGAAACAGAACAAGAAACATTTTTAAAGAAATGGCACGAGAAAAATTAGAGAAAGAATGGTCCTCCTTTGGGCACAAACATACCTGTCCATACCTTGACCACTGGTTCAAGTACTGGAACCCAGAGATAACAAGAAGAAGGCCTACTAAAACAAGGCGAGTATCCTGAAACCATTAATCGTAAACAACATCAATTCTATTATTCCAAATAGAGACCAATGTCAGAGAAGGGAGGATAAACATTCTCACCGTCTTGTGGGCGTAGTAAGATTGATAGTATCTTGCAGTGTTGTAGAAGAACTGAAACAATAAATGCAAAGTTCGACACATTAGATTTATGAGTTCTGATTTAAGTGAAATTACAAAGGAGGAATAAGAACAAGAACTACCAAAACATCAGCTTAGTGGTAGAAAACATAGCACTAAAAGGCCCAAGAAATTCTTTTCTCAGAACCCATCTGATAAGTCAAGCTTACCTCCTCTGGATGTGCTATCGCATAGTCATATTGCTCACGTGTGGTTTCATCTTTCAAAATCTGCAGCATCGGAAACATTAGACCTATCTAGACCCACAAAAAAAGGCATGGCAGTACCAGAAAGCACTCCTTTCAGTATATATGAAAGGATGATACTTATTTTAGCAGTGATAGAGCAAAAGCACCAAAAATATCTATGGAAGTGCAATGTGGAACGTCATATGCTATTGCGAGCAAAAGCCATTGTTCTTCTGTGTTATCTGTATCTTTTGATCGCTAATATGTATCATCTAGTACCATATTGAAAAATGTAAATAACATGTCAAAAAATGTATGTAATCTGAAGACGGACCAAGAGAGGCATTCGAAATAATACATGTGTTCAAACTTCAAAATACATATAGAGACCATAAAATTGAGATAAAAGGCTTAGATGGCCAGGCACCACCTAGGACATTCTGGGACAACAGAGTGCCCATGGCCACCTATGAAAATACCTAGACCCTCTATTAGAACAACGATAGCGTCATCCATCTCCTCCTTGTCCATCTTAATTTAATTCATTCCATCCAACTAGCTTGAATTAAAAATCACAACAAAACAACACCACCAATCTAGGTTTCCCGCCATAGATAGGGTCTGAGAGCTAGAATTAATAAGCAAATGTAGGAAATGCACGCAAATCACGAAAATGATACCCAGGGGCCGTTGTTGCAAGGGTATTCAGAAGTTCTCTTTCTCATCCAT
This sequence comes from Drosera capensis, assembly GCA_001925005.1. NCBI lineage: Eukaryota > Viridiplantae > Streptophyta > Magnoliopsida > Caryophyllales > Droseraceae > Drosera > Drosera capensis. The sequence continues at coordinate 36,715 of LIEC01006108.1, forward strand.
TGATTTTCTTTTCTTCATACGCTCAACTAATCGTCTATTACGTATCCAAATTGAACAGACAAAGAAACATTCATCAAACATTATATCTAGAACCAAAAACATACCTCGTACGCATTCGCGACCTTGACGAACAACTTCTTCGACTCCGGGTCCGGATTCTTATCCGGATGACTATACCAAACAAACGCACGCAAACACAATTCCACAAATCAGTCACCAAAACAACACCACTCAAACCACAAACTCCCCCCAAAACCTCATCAAACCACTCACTGTTTCAACGACAGCTTGTAATACGCCTTCTTGATCTCCGACGCATTCGCACTCTGAGTAACACTAATCACACCGAATACAACTCAAATCACAGCCACATAACCTCAAACTCAAAACAACATAAAAATCAATCAATCAATCAATCAACGATGAAATGGAAATGTAACGGATGAATTTACCCGAGGAGATCGTAGCAGTCATCCTCGTCGCAGTAGATCGAAAACGCTGGAGAGATCAGGAGAAAGAGGAGGAGAGGGAGAAAGCACCGGAGCAACATCGCCGACGATGACGGCGGCGGCGATTCCATTTTCACTTGATTGTGGTGTGGTGTTGGTAGTTTGGGGGTGGGGTTTGGAATGGTTTGGTTTGGGCTGAAATGAGCCTGGTTTAGATGAGATGTGGGCTGTTTGGTAGTATCAGTTAGGGCCTTTTGGGCTAGTGATTATGGGCTTTTATCCGTTGTTGAGCCAATTTAATTGTTATTTACTCCTTCCATGTCATAAAATTATGACACATTATTAAAATTTAAAATTTTATATAATATTTTCATAAAAAATTTAAAATACTAAAAAAATTAAAATATTTTTTTTACATCACATCATTAACTTTATCATTAATTTTTCTCTCTCCATTCACTCACACTTTCCTCTTCATACTAGAAAAGTAAAATGATAAAATTTATAAAATCAATATATTTTTTAATTATCATATTAAATCAATTTTTTAATTTATTCAAAATGAAAAGAGTAATTTAGTAGAACAATCACACTACTCAAACTACTTGTGATATAAGAGTCGTATGTACGAACACCTCAGACTCCCTCTATCCCATGAAAGGAACATGTTATTCTTGAGTTGCATTGTAGTGGGCAAAGACAAGAGACGACAGCGAGCGTATCAGCACGTTTCTATTGGCCTACGCTTCAAAGTGATGCTGCACGTATAATTCGGGCTAAATACAATAGTTTTGACGTTTATATTATTTAATAAGTATTTTGATAAGTTTTGATTTTATATTAATTGGCATACAATCTCCCACATCATCCTTTTATATGAAATTATATAATTTATATTATGATTAATGTTTCATAATAAATTTATATTAAATAATGTTTAATTGTTTTATAACGAGGATCAATGTTCATTTCGACAAACAAATCTCGACAAACAAGCACAGTTAAACTATTGTGTTTTTTTTATAGGATGAAAAGAAGATTCGATATCGAGTCATTTAGCAATATGAAAGTCGATTTGATTAGATGATAGACCGATCAACTGTTTTGTATGTAAAATTTCGAAAGGAAGTGCTTTGACTATAAAAATATAAGTGAGTCTATACTCATCCAGCTTCTTATTGTATCATGATAAGTTACCGTTTTCTAGTCAAACCATAACGTCCAAGGACCGTGGAAGCATATTGATGTCAGAGCTTACGTGAATGCGTGGACAAACTCATTCCACCTAAAAGTTGGAGTCGTTGAGATCGATGAAATGAAACTTGCCGGCAAGCCATATGTAAAATGGCAGGAGCAATACAATGTCAAGTCAACGTCAATGTGGGCTTGAATCTGCATAATTGAATTCAAAAAGGCCCCCGAATCCTTGGGCCAGTAATGATTACAATTGAATGTGACCCGTCGAAAGATAAGTCTAGTTCCAAATCGGCCCAGACAAAGTGGTGGCCCAATTTGGGCTCATATGCGGCCCACCAGAGCCACGATGCGACCTTTGCGGCCACCAAAGCGATTGCAGGCTTGCAGCAGCCACCAATGCCTTGCAACAAACCTTGCTTTTCGTGGTTTATGTTAAAGGTTGATATCACATTATATCTTTGAAGTTCTAATTCAAAATCATTCGTCAATCGATCGAGTAACTTATACCCATTGTTGTATGAGTTTTCTATCCTTGATGTGTTTCAACAAACTTATATATAGTATAAATTCATGATACGATGATCTACATATACGCTAAATTCCTTAGTCTTCAAGCAAACGAAAGAGTTTTATAGCGGCTTTTGCATTACCTACACAGCCACATAAAACATTGCCCTCGTCCCTTGAGGAGAATGATTTCACATTTGCCTCCCATGCTGGAGACAACTCCATTAACATGTTACTTTCATAACCAGTACTCCCAGTCCCAGGGCTCGCCCTGCAACATAGCTGTCGATATAAACTTTTGACTATACAATTATTTTGATAACTATAATTTGGTTATTTGCAAACGCTTTTCATCCATGAAACTTTTATGTGTTAATTATCAGTGTCCATCATACAAATCTTATCTCATATAAGTGCAAGAAAGAGTATGAAAATCTATGTGCAGAGTAGTATACACAGTATATAGTTAAGTTGTGAATGTTATGAATTGTAGGAAGAAATTGTCATCCGATGGTTAGCAGCGCACAGCTAGACTATTTACCGTAACTTTGTAAGATGCTTCTTGGACATCAAGTGTGGACAACAATATACACACACAGTATATAGTTAAGTTGTGAATGGTATGAATTGTAGGAAGAAATTGTCATCCAATGGTTAGCACCACTGGAGTTAAACAATTTACCGTGACTTTGTAAGATGCTCTTTGGACATCAAGATCGTGACATCATACCACGACTTGTTCTAATATAATGTTAAGGAACAACTTTATCAAAAGTTCGAATTGATGATAGAATGTTCACAATATGATATATTCAACATCAAATAACATAGATTTGCTAAAATTATGTCATATTATGTCAGTTCTGTTAAAACTACGTTACACCTGTTCTTTTAGAATTACAGTCCATTATGCCACAAGTAAAGATTGGCATTTTAAAATGAACCACTCAAGTAGCCAAAGATAGAGGAGGCAGGTTCACATAACCCACACTACATATGTTCACATGTATTCCCCTGCATCCTCATGCCCTCATTTTATAATATAGACCTTTCATGTCATTTGTATCGTATAATACTGATCATCATCATTGGCATCGTGTCTGCAATGCTTCCATCCATGAACTCCGACCCATCTTTCGAAGAAACCTACAAGTCCCTTTTTAAATATGATCATGTCCTCACGGAACAATCATATCTCAATTCAAAAGTCATAATAGATAATATAATCTCAGAAACCATTGTGGAGGAAAGTGAGCTACCCCTGATCGACCTCGTCAGGCTGACCCTAGGCGAGGCTGAGAAAGAGAAGTGCAAAGTGGAGATGGCAAAGGCGTCAAGGGAGTGGGGATTCTTCCAAGTGATAAACCATGGGATATCTCGCGAGGTCCTTGAGGCAATGAGGATGGAGCAAATGAAGTTGTTTAGGAAGCCAATGCACAAGAAGATGGAGAGTGACAAGTACATGAATTTGTCTCCGGGAAGCTACCGGTGGGGGACTCCCACGGCCACTTGCCTCCGCCAGGTATCTTGGTCGGAGGCTTTTCACATCCCAATGACCGACATTCCTCGCTTGTCAGGCACCGCCTCTCTTAGGTACATTCTATGTATTCTCAATAAAGTTGATCCTTTAAAAACTTAGTCCCTAGCAAGAAGCCGCTAATAATCAACATACATTCTGATTTCTCAGAAGTTTGCGATTGGTAATCAATTAATCATGCGCTAACTTATACCACGCGATCAGGCCATAAGCCATCTTGGCTCCATGAACTGGTCCTCCGCATCCAGTGGGGGTCGTATTCGACCCACAGTTTCTATCGTTTTCAAATTATTTAAAATTTATTTGTGATATTTTTAATCTTTTAAAATATTTTTGAGTGTTTTAAGCTCATTTTAAAACTGTATCCCCTCATAATCTGACATGTAAGAGCAGCTGTTTGCATGAATATGTCTAACTTCATGTGATTGACGTAAGAGGAAAGGATCCAATCATTTGTCCTTCTAGTTCCAGAGAATGAGGAGGTCCCCTAGGCGGGCTCATTATCAACCATTCAATCAATCATGATCACATTGTCGAGCTATAGTCATGTTAGGTGTAAGCAACTTCTTCTCAAGGTAAAGCATACATTGGCAAAAGATCTGAAGTTATTCAATTTGATTAATGGGTGTGATTTCAATGTATCAACATTTTTCCATCATAATTAGTGCTAATGTTCGACATACACATAAATATCATGTTATAAAGTTTTGATTAGAAATTTTTTATATTTAGCCTACGTAAGAAAATTAAAGCATTTTAGTATATTAGCTAAACTATAATTTACAAATTCGGAATTTAAAAATTGAGCTAATATATATTTTTTTGTACTGTTACACTAAAATTTATTGTTTCGTAATTCGACCAGAAAACTAGAATTTATTTGAAGTGAAATGACCACTACTCTATTCATTTGCTACACTACCCTCATTTTCTGGTTTCACCCTCAACTCAATTAAGATAAATGCCTTTAGGTTGAAGTTCTGTGAATTTGCGGAAGGTATATCAGATCTATCCCAAACGGTGGCCAAAGTCCTAGCGGAGGAACTCGGGCATGAGCCAACATTTATAGAGGAGAATTGCTCGTCTGGCTCATGTTTCTTACGAATGAACCGGTACCCTCCATGCCCAAGATATTCCCAAGTGTTTGGATTGATGCCTCACACTGATAGCGATTTCTTAACCATCTTATGCCAAGATCAAGTTGGAGGGCTTCAACTCATCAAAGATGGCAAATGGATAGCGGTTAAGCCAAATCCAAATGCTCTAATCGTCAATATTGGAGACTTGTTCCAGGTATGCAACAAAATTAAGTTGTCCAAGTGCGAACTTGTACAATCAAAGCATGACATCTTTTATGTAGTGTCCGCATTGTTAATAAGACGATTAAATAGTCATGCTGATAGACAAAGACGTATCGTTACACATTTGCTAGAAATAGCCGTGTATCAATTATATGAGATTGTTTTTATCAAGCATTACATGGAACATTACAGTAGACTTACAAATATTGAAAATAGTAAACTTTAGTATCTGTTAATATCATGTCCTTATGTCCGGAAGATGGTGCATGTCCAATTTAGAATAGAACACATAAAAGCTGATTGGATTGGGCTATTTCACAAATATCAAATAACTTAGCGGTATAGTGAGGAATGACGAGAATATAGGACTGCTGAAGAGCTTTACCCTTGAATAAATTTAGTATTTATGCAAAATTCTTTGCCAAGGTCAAGCTTAAAGTATCATTCCAATTTTGATTTCCTCGAAAATTTCTCATCCACTATAACTTTTTTGAAACTATGCTCTTTTTTTTTTTTTTCTGAATTCATGCTGTATCAGTTCCCATAATATGGTTGAATTCATTCGAATGAATGTTCATTATAGGCATGGAGCAATGGTGAGTACAGGAGTGTCGAGCATCGTGTTGTTGCAAATGCAAAGGTGGAAAGGTTCTCGATGGCGTACTTCTTATGTCCATCTTCAGATGCTGTGATCAAGAGCTATAAAGAGCCATCAGTTTATAGAAATTTCAGCTTCGGAGAGTACAGGCAACAAGTTCAAGATGATGTCAAAGAATTTGGGCACAAGATAGGCCTTGCTCGCTTTCTTGTGCATAGCTGCTGACGAGCTTCAACTTACGATATACCAAGATTTTTATTTAACTTTTTATATTAAAATTCTTAAATGTAAAGGGAAAGTAACTACAAATAAAACAAAACAAATGTATGTATTATTTGTTAGGATCGAATAACAAATAAGATCAAACAATAAAGAAGAAGTGACACCAAATTTATGTGAAAAAACTGTAAAAGTAAATAAAAATCCACGATCATCGATGAGAAGTATGAAAAAAAGATTACAAAGATTATTTATCACATGGATCTATACAAAAATAAAGAAGCAAAACCTTAAAACCAGAGAAAATCAAACATAGACCCGCACGACCCATGTTCGCAAGGCACGGCCTCAACCGGCCTACGCACAAGGACTATCGAAAACCACCATGCGAGGCCGTGCCTACAACACAAGACCCGTGCACATCTCATGCGTTCTTCTCCTCAACTTCATGAATCTGGACCACACTCAATAAATCTTCCACTTGCGACAGATTCCGAACACTTCAATCATACCAACACTCGTCCACGATCACATGCTAACCTCGCCTAGCAACCAAAATGGTTGAAGTTAACAACTTCCTCCACTCAGGATTCCTTGATCTCCTAATCAATTGCTGGCCTCCGCTATGCGACTTATTAGCACCATAACTAATAGAGCCATAGGAGATCACACTCCTCGAATCGTGCCTCGGGCGGATCCTCATGCATCGATGTCTTTCCTTAATCCTGTTCTTGTACACCCGTCTAGGAAACTCGCCATACTCAACAGTCTTCCTTATCCTCGAACTGGAGCCACTATCAAGCAACTCTCCTCATCTTCTTTATCTCGTCTCTACGATCACTCTTGATCTTGAGACGCTCTGTTGGCACTTTCTTGAATCTGGCACACTTTCACGTCCCACCCTAGCGAGAACTCAACAGTTTTAAACTCCCACTCAATGAAGTAATTGCTCAACTACATCCAACGATCTCATCAATCAACACAAACTGGTTGTCAACTCTTTTAGCCTTCTTGTTCAACTTGCTTCAAAGGTGGTTTGGGATAAACACATGGCACACACATCTGAAAATTCGAAAGTAGCTTACTGTTGGCTTCATCTTTCAGAGTTTCACGAATGGCTTCATGCATTCTGCACAAAAATATGATGGCACATTCTTAACATGTAGCATGCTTATGCAAGTTTCAATTAGATGACACCTCTTTCTTTTTACAACGTTATTTTTCGAAAGGGTGTCTGAAAAAGTCCATTGCTTGTAGATCTTTTTTAGGTGCAGAAACATCTTGAACTTGTTTGACGTGTGCTCGTCTCCATTGTTAGTACAAAGACACTACACCAATCTTCCCAGCTTATTCTCTACGTCTTCTTTGAAATTCTTAAACAATTGCTAAAGATTCCGACTTCTCCTTCAAAAGGTATACCTATACATACCTCGAGTAGTCTTTGATAAAAGTGATCATATACTTCAAATCAGTGACTGAACATTGCTTCATTGAACTAAAGACATCTAAGTGAACAAACTACAATGGAACTTTCGCTTTGAACTGTGACATTTTGAATGTTTAGGGATGATCTCCTTCCTTCATATAAGCTTATTCCAGCTAACAGTAAAGCCAGGTTGCCTACGAGCTCAATACCCCTCCCTTGCAAACTGAGTATCATTCATCATCAATGCAATCTCTCAACAAGTCCCTAGCTTTCAAAACTTCATGCCAGATCCATGACTGACCAGCTTTAAACTCCAGATCCCTAAAGATTCGATTCTTAATGTAATAAGAATATACCCACTGTATCCACAAGCACTCCCTTTCTCTCTGAATGTCCCAGACCTGTTTACCTCAGTATATTTTTGCGTCATTATCTGCTAAGCCATGGCTAACTCCTCCTCCCCTTTCTTTACTTTGCCTTCAATCTCCATGAATGATTCTCTGTGGAGCTGCTTCAACCCTCTCTTCAAGGCCTTAACCTTACAGAATATTCTACATAAACGATCACCTTGTACCTCTATCAACCACGCTTCGTGAACTATTTTCATAAACTTCTCATGCTGGACCCAGACATTCAGGAAACGAAAAGGGAACATACACTTCTTAGCTTGTTTGATCTGAATGAGTATTATAGAGTGGTCTGACATGCGTGGTTCAGTGAAATGAGCTTCCACCTGATCAAATATCTCTAACCACAAGTGATTCGCCATGGCCCTATCCAGCTTCACCATAATCTAGTTCATTTTGTTCTGATTATTGCACCATGTACGAAGGACTCCCGTGTCTCTTAGATCCTCCACTCCGTATTTTATCTCAAGTAATTCTCCATGTTTGAACACAGTTCCACTTGTACATTTCTATGCCCTATTTTTTCCTCCAACCAGACAAAAGCATTGAAAGCACCACTAGCAGCCACAGGAAGGAATATTTATGGCTGAATCTCACCAAAGAATCCCATAGCTTCTCTCTTTGCAGTTTTGTATTCCAAGCATAAATAAATGAACAACCATAATTTACTGAGTTGCCAACATTTCCGCTTTGCAATGCATCACTTGATCATCCCCCTCCATATACTTCACTTTCCAAATTAAAGGATCCCAGCAAATTCAAATTCTGACAATGAGAGCATGGTAGTAGTTATTAATGACTTGCCAAATAGGACACTTTGAATACCTTATCAAATTTTAAAGCTTTAACTCGAGTCTCTAGCAAGCCAATTAGGGACAATTTATATGAAGGAAGTATCGTACTGCTACCTGTTTATCAGGCTTATTGACTCCCCTCACATTCCACACAGCAATCATCACGTAATTAGATCCGTTAAAGGGGGGCAAGAATGTTCTCCAACTGAATCTGCACTACACTACTAGTTGATTCCTTCTTTAATTCATCATGAAGCACCTCAAAGGCATTATTACTTATCATGATATCCCACTTCATATCTGCATTACACTACACTGGACTATTCTTCTTCATTCTACCAGTAATCACAGTCCATCCCTCAGTGTCTTGCTTCCCTTGCTTAGATTTTTCCTACACATTATTCATAACTTCTTTTGGCTTCCATATCTGCTGCAACTTTATTTTCAATCTGCACTTTTCCTCCTTATGTTCCTATTTCAAGCATCTTCGACATACGATTAGAAGCCATTCATATACACCTTCTGATAAAATTGTTCGCTACTAGGCCTTATAAAGGGAATCTGCTCAATGGGATCTTTGTTAACATCAACCTCCACCAACACTTTAGGATACGAGATCCTACTTTTCATGGCCATCAATCATGTGATCAATTCAAATAGGTTTGTCTAACCGCCCAACTATTTTCCCCAGGACCTTCTTACTCTAGAATTGCAGGTCTAAGCCACGTAATTGCACCCATGTAGGTACCCTCTCCAGCATCGGCGTATCCAAAGAAAACATAAGACACCATTCACGTAGCACTAAAGGATGAGAGCTCAGAAACCATGTGGTGTTCATCACCATATTCTTATCCTCCTGATAAGCAAAACGAAAAACATAGTATCCCTGGGATAGTCTCGTCTTGCACTAGCTTACAACAAAGTTCTTCATAGTAGAAATAGGAATATCATCACCAATAACATAGCCAATAACTACCAGATCTCAATATCTCCGTTTTTCAATGACATCCTCCAGATTAATAACCAGATCATCCTCATCCTCAACATATGCATCAAACCTCGTTTCATTGCCACTATTACGGTTGCCTAACGACATCATCTCCTTCGAATGATCCCAACCAACCACAGCAGCATAAGTTTTCCTATCACAACCAGACTTATCCCTTTCCACTTAATTGTTGGGTTTTTGTTTGGGCTCACTTCCTATGTGGAGGAAGCCCAAAGCCCAAACCCAATTGAAAGCCCAAACAAATGCAAGAGGCGATGAATGAAATCAGGTATTTTATGGTCAAAATACGTAACCAAGTCGTATAAGAATACAAGGAGAAAGAAGAGGAGTCTCCACAAAAACACAGCCATCTTAAAATCACCTTTGCGGATTCGTTCACCGTTGGATCAGGCTGAAATTTTGTCAGCATGTTTTGGACATCCAGTTCTTAATTTTGAATGGTTGGATCGACACGACGAAGTCTGAGGTGTGAGATATTGCCTCGACAGTGTCTTAGATTTTTGAGGTTTATGTTCTTGTTTTTGTATTAGCAAGCTTGTTGTTTTGTTGTTTCGCCTGGTTGTTTTCATGTTTATGTGCACTTGATTGTATACGTTTTGTATTCTGATATGATCATAGTGGAGTTGGTTCATTGGTCTTGACGACACGTGATTTTTACCCTTAATTTTGAGAGGTTTTCCACGTTAAAAATCTTGGTGTTTGTGTCATTATTTTTCTGCCGTATATTTGTTGAGTTGCTCCTATCAGGTTCTTGCAAGTGAGGGATTGAGTCCGTTGCCTCATATTCCCAACATTAATCAGCCCAGGTAAGTTTAGCAAAATGCGATGTTGTACTAAGTAACGCTATGGATTCCAACAAATAAAAAGTAGTTCAGTAAATATGCAGAAAACCGTGGATGCCATGCATTATCATTCTTTCTTTCCACTCTCATTTTTTATTTAACTTTGATAGTTCCTTATCCAGCTTACCACCAATTTCATCCTTCGCTGCACTCGTATTCTCCTTTTGAGATAACTTTACCTCTAACCTTAAATCCTTTGATCGAATCCAGTCTGTCTTGTCATCTCCATTTCTATATTTCTTTACTTTCTTCGGCCTACCTCATAGTCCTGCCATCGTCGATCAAGTAAGGTGACGCCGGAGATCGCCTAGAAAAACCCTCGCCAAGTTTTTCTTAGAAAAGCTTCTTTAAATGGTACTAGAAATGCTATTTTTTTTTTCATTATAATGAGTAACGCCAGCCAAAAAACCCTCACTGTGGGTTTTTTTTTGATATCAAAGTTCATATTGGATTCTTTCCAACCGACTATTCATGAGAGAAGAGAACACATAATGAAATTACTGGCTTTGGAATGACGTCATTAAGATGACGATAATGAATCGAATGGAAATGATGAAGGCCGTTTCGGTGGAACAAATCAAGAAGAAAGAGTGTTCAGTCAAACCCATAATATATAAAAATTAAGTGATAGACAAACTCTAGTTTTATAATGTCCCAGTATGCATCAAGTTTGAGATTTATTTGCTTGAAAAATGAGCTTATAATGGGTTCGTAGTAAGCCTCATTGAGAAAGGAATGCAGTAAAGCTGCTTCAGAAAGAAAAGTAGCAAGGCTGGTTCAAAAAGAAATATAGTAAGACTGACACCATCGAGGTCATGAGAATAAAGACAATAAGACTTTTGAATTTGAGATTCTATAATAAGGAATGATTTATCCTGGATTGCTTCTGTATAAAAAGGTTTGCTGTAGTATGGTTGAAGGACAAGAAGGGTGAGTTTATCAAAAGGGTCCATATGAAGTCAAGGTTCACGTGTTGTTTTTTACACTATGTCAGTATCCTTTCTTGTATAGAAAACCAGAGGTCATGGATTTCGAGTCAAAACTTTTGAATTTTTGGATCTCCTTCACTTTGAAAGAAAAGTGCAATAAGGCTTCAACAATAACACCTATGGGAGAAAGATCACGTGTTTTAACTACGGTATGAAGGGTCATGTGATACGGGCATTTTCAGCACTGAAGAAGGATGAAGAGAAATATGACGAAGGTAATGACATGGTTGGGTTCTTAAGTGATGATGAAGCATTGATTTTGTCATGTTGATCCAAGTGTGACTCTTGGATTTTGAATTCTGATGCTGTGTGTCATACTTCTTCTGATAGAAGTTTGTTTGATACGTTTGAATCTTGTAGAGGTTCTTTGTTGATGGATAATGATGCGGTTTATCAAGTTGTTGGAATTGATACTATCGGAGTGAAGATGTTTGATGATGTTTTTCGTACCCTTCGTGATGTGAGGTATGTTCCGAATTTGAGGAAAAATCTGACTTCAGTAGGTCGACTTATTGTTAGATACCCTAGCATATCAATTCGAGAAGATAGAATAAGAATTAGTAGAGGCGTGTAGATGATCATGAAGGCTAAAAGAGTTGACAATCAGTTTGTGTTGATTGATGAGATCGTTGGATGTAGTTGAGCAATTACTTCATTGAGTGGGAGTTTAAAACTGTTGAGTTCTCGTTAGGGTGGGACGTGAAAGTGTGCCAGATTCGAGAAAGTGTCAACAGAGCGTCCAAGATCAAGAGTGATCGTAGAGGCGAGATAAAGAAGATGAGGAGAGTTGCTTGATAGTGGCTCCAGTTCGAGGATAAGGAAGACATTACATATCAGGGGAGTTTATATATTCCCCTTAGAAAAGGGCATATGTCTATTTTCAAAATTAATAAGAATTATGTGTAAAAAATCAAAAATTCATAGAATTATGAGCTATTTTTTCTTGAGTCATGCCAAGACAAATGAATTCATCTTATTCTTATATAATATCAATATCCCGACTATCGGAGTTGGTGTAGTGGTGACATTATGTCTCTTTCTAAATCATATCCGAGGAGCGATAAATGGAAGTTAGAGTCCAACAAAATAATAGCCCTCATCATCCAATAGTTATGCTATAAATATAAATCTAACGCACAGGAATATGGTTTTGCATATCCCTTTTTGCCTTATGAATGACAAATAAACACTGAACTTTACAGCTTTAAAGAATGATGCAAAAGTAAAAATAACCTCATGTAGAAAAGATTGTTTCAACTAGTCTCACCATTAATCTGAACGCCGTCAATCTGAAGCAAACAGGCAAATGAAACTTACCGTAATCGCCGAATCAGCCGGCGAATCGCAATCCAGTCCATTGGATAACCTCTCCAAATCAACAGTGCAAGTGTCCGATATCACCATCAAAACCAGAACAAAACCTTCAATGAATAAACAAAAAACATTTTGTAGGATCTCAGTGTGTTTGTAATTTATATTTGTATTTCGGTGCTATGTACGATGGTCAAAGATCACCTGGCCATCATATATCTACGTACTCTCAAGTCATAATTGTTTGATCCAATATGGATATTTATACAACCATGTTGAATTTTAACAAGTGTCAAAGTTTTTACACTAAGCTGATCCTGTAGAACAACCCACACGTCTTGCCAGTCCAGAACATATACACAAAACAAATTCTTGCCTCTTCACTTCCAAAATTGCAACGCCCACATCACATCCCAAAACAATCCTCATCAAAAGAGCACAATGTCATCATGAACCAACCTAAGAACACACAATGCCAATCACTCATTTCCTTGATCATCGTTCTCCTTCGTGTCTTCGTCACGATCCCATGACCGTAACATCACCAACCTCACCACCAGCCACAATGATCACATTCATGACCATGATCACATCCTCAACTTCTCGCTTCAGAACCTGCATTTTGTGCGTCATGGACATCCTAAACCCTTCACCATCATCCTGCCAGAAACCAAGGGCCACCTCGTCAGCTCGATTATCTGCTCCAGGGCGGCCAAGTTGGAGATTAGACTTCGGGGTGGTGGTCACAGCTACAAGGGGTTATTCACCATTGCAACGATGGAGCTCCATATGTGATCATTGACATGATGAATCTTAACAATGTTGAAGTGGACTTGGAATCTGAGACAGCATGGGTCAAGGGTGGGGCGACTCTAGGTGAGCTCTACTATGCTATTGCGGTGAACAGTTTGGTGCATGGTTTCCCGGGAGGGTCGTGTCCTAGTGTAGGAGTCGGGGGCTTGGTTTCTGGTGGTGGGTTTGGGTTCTTGTCCAGGAAACATGAACTGGCAGCTGACAATGTGGTCGACGCAATCCTTGTTGATGCCAAGGGGCGGGTCCTTGATCGCGCTGCCATGGGGGAAGAGATTTTCTGGGCTATCCGAGGTGGCAGAGGCAGTGTATGGGGAGTGATTTATGCTTGGAAAATCAAGCTGATCAGGGTCCCTGAAACTGTAACAGCTTTCACCGTATCAAAACATGGCAAAAGAGGCAACACAGCAGAATTAGTCCACAAATGGCAGCTTGTTGCATCCTTTTTGGAAGACTTTCTTTATCTCTCTGTTACCCTCGGGGCAGAACCAGGAGTCAAAAGGCAAGCTTTGACGACATTTAAGGGACTCTACTTGGGTCCCAAAAACGGAGCAATGTCAGCAATCAACGAAGCGTTTCCAGAGCTGGGAATGGGAGAAGATGATTACCTTGAAATAGCTGGATTGAATCTATGGTGTACGTCTCTGGTCTAGGCGAAAGAGCAACCACCAACGATCTTAGATCTCGACAATCACAGCAAAAGATCCATTTCAAGGCAAAGTCAGACTAAATGAAGTCTCCTATTCCACTGGATGCAATAAGGACGATATTCGACATGCTCGGGGAGGAACCAAAAGGTAATCTGATCTTTGACCCCTATGGTGGGGTGATGGAGTGAATAAGCGAGAATGCCATCACTTTTCCGCATAGGCACGGTAACCTGTTCAACATCCAGTACATGGTAAGCTGGAGTGAACAGGAGAAAGCAAATTGCAAGAGATGCGAAGATTGGCTGAGAAGATTGTATTCTTTCATGGAGCCATTCGTGTCCGCAAACCCAAGGGCAGTATATGTGAACTACGTGGACCTGGATCTTTGTGCCATGGACCCTGACTGCAATGGCAATTGCAGCGGTGATGCAGTGGAGAGGGCTAGGGAGTGGGGCGAGAAATTCTTGGGAAACTACGATAGGCTGGTTCGTGAAAAGACCATGATTGACCCGGGCAATGTGTTCCAACATCAGCAAGGGATTCCTCCATTGCAATTCAAGGTAGTCAATAGAAACGGCTCCGACAAAGAATGCATGTGTAGGGAATATTCTGATAGTCGATTTTGCTTCCCAGGACAGATAACCGGGCAAGGACAAATGAAATATAATTTATGAAGTTCCCAAGATTCATGAAGTCCGGGCTTTGCTTTTCTGAATCATAGGACATTATAGTATGGCTAAAGAATCATAGCTTACGATCTGGGGGAATCTTCCCCTCCTTACTAGAGATGCTGTGCTTGGCGACTTGTCTTCGCCACTCCCTGATTGGAACCTGCAAAACAACCATGTTTGAACTTGAAATACTTTGGTTATCAGGAAACCAGTATTAAGTTCATAATATTAGTTCAACGAGGGTAACGAGATCCAGCAAACAGATGCCTAAAAATAGCGCTATATAAACAATAATTTCCAGAAAATCGGAACTTACAGCAGGGAAGCCACCATAATCACCGGGCTCGACAATGTCTTTTGTAACACAACTATTAGCTGCTAGACGGACCTGCAAGTTGTAAGCAAGCACCTCAGGAATTTGCGTCACTTCTAACACAAAGAACAACAACAAGTTTACCCCTGTTGCGGGGCAAAAGCCAACAACAGAGAGAATGTTTCCTAATGCCCTTAACAATGAAATAAAACACAACAATATCTATATCTGTAAGACCAGGACCGGACAAGTGCTTACCCAAGACACGACTGATACATGATCACGAACAGCTACTCTTCCCCCTAATGTAACATAATCTCCAACCCTGAAAACAGAAGAAAATGTTATGATGATTTCAATGAAGTTATTCACATAAGTTTAGCTGAAGCATAAAAATTGTGAATTCAAGACTTGCATGATACATGGAGCTTACGTCGCAGAGCCAGCAATGCCAACTTGCCCGCATAACAGACAGTTCTTTCCTATCACAACATTGTGAGCTATCTGCACAACACCGCAACTTGACATCATAACCTTCATAAGAAGTAAACTACAAATGCAGGAAGACAAAGAGCTACCTGAACTAGATTGTCTATCTTGGTATGATCTCCAATTACTGTATCTCTCCAGCTGCATCAAAACTAAGTTGAAAACTAAGTCTCAATTTAATATACAAATAAATAATTGCATTTCGTTAGGCTAAAAGACCAGGAGAAAATCTACCGTACCTTCCCCGATCAATACATGCATTTGCACCAATCTCCACATGGTTTCCAATATTTGCATACATATTCTGAAATTTGCCGGAACTTCAATTACGCAGCTCATGTATATTCAGTACTTTTGATCTGATTATGAGGAATGCTCTTCTTTTTCCTTCAGTGTAAAGTGAAAGGAAATACAAACCTGAGGCTTCTTCGACATTTGCCCATCCTCATCAATAAAAAATCCAAAACCTGCAAGAAGAGTATATACCATCAGAACGATTTCTCTATTTTGCCCAAAAAAAAAAAAAAAGCAAAACCTGGAAAAATGTATCCTGCAATTCAACTAAAGATGATCAAGGTTATAGATTTACCATCTTGACCAACGCATACACCATTATGGATAATGCAAAAATCACCAAGTGTGCAATTATTCAGTGCAACATTGTACCTGGACAAGAGTTGCAATCCATCAAAGAAAATCACATAAGGAATACAAGTAAGACCACAAAACATAAACAGTGATAGCAATAGATGCCGAAGGCAATACGAACGAAGACAGCAAAAACAAAGACCACGGCTTGAGTGTGTCAAATGACATATTCGAAGTGTCAACAAGACCCAAGCATTGGGAGAAGTTCATGCGGTATTATTTTCAGCTCCTGTTGTCATTCTCAAATCATTTTTCTTGGGTCATCATTGTTACAGAACAAAATAACGCTAAGTTTCCATGATCAGCCTTCAGATTATCTCGTCAAGTCTATAATGCTTGATATAATAACATTTATGGAGCAATAATCATAGAAAATTAGATTTATGCATAGAAATGGAAAAGAAAATCCAGACTAATCCATTAGCTAAATTTTAAAGAAACAATGTCTGGTCAAGAGAAGAGCATACCCTACTTTGGTGGACTGACCTATCACAACACCTGGTCCAATTATGGATCCTGATCCAATATGAACATCAGCACCCAAAACAGCCCTCGAATGGATTACAGCACCAACTTCAATACACGATGATGGATCTATTGATGCCAAATGGTGAAATATGCCGCCCCCGTTCTTCCTTCTCAGAAATTCTTGATGAGTATCCCCACCATCCTCTAACCTTGAAATATTAGACAAAGTACAATAAATTACTTCTTTATCCTATTGTGGTATGTGGTGAGTTAAGTGGTTATCCACATCAACCGTGAAGAAAAAATAATATTGTCTCCGTTCCAGATGAAGTGTGACACATTACTAAAAATAGATGTTCTACATAAATTGCAACACTATCATGCTCCCTCCATCCCAATTTAATTACAATACATACGTGTTTTGCACTATTATATACGCATGAATACAAGCCTCATTTATATATCAAATCACATCTAATCGTCCCGCAACATGTGTTAGGTTGAAATACGTAACTTATATAATCATTGATGTTTCACGATAAATTTTAAAAAAACTACATTTGATCGTCGTTGCATGCGCATCAAACTTTGCATCGACATGCGTGTCATGTCAAACTGTTGTATTTAAATTGGGATGGAGGGAGCATTTGTTAGCGATAAAAAAATTCAAAATATCCCTACTTTATATCCATCAACATCCCACAACCCAATTCCTATACTCTATCAAGGGCATTTAGGGGAAAAATCACGAAGTCAACTCATTTTTTAATAATCGTGTTATATCAATGCATCGCAATTTATCTGAGATGGAGGGAGTAATATGTAAATGTGTGTGAGCAACCTATAACTTACTAGCCTAGGTATGTGGGTTAAAAGTTGAATCCACCTCACATATGCATGCTACTCATGTCTAGTTTGGGTGTTCGACCCTCCCCTTGGACTCTCCCTCGAATCTTATATATCCAACAATTGAATCTCCATGCATAGGAGTCTGTAATGTAGTGCAAAATCATGCTTGCACTCAGCAGAGCACAGTAAATTTTCAAGCTTCCGAATCATTCTATACCAATCGCCTCAGAAGCAAATCATTAACTCAGGATCAATGATCTACCCTACAGTTACTCAGTTCTCCAATCAACGTACGTTTCGCATCCACAGAACATGTGATTCTCAATATATATATATATAAACAATCCACAAAGTCACGCGAAAACAAAGAGCAATGAATACCAATGTCAAGAACACACCGTGCGATCTATCTTCATCCCCTTCAAACTAAAACAAGCACATAATTTCGAGAAAATTCAGCATCCCAATACCCATACCAGCACAATCTAACCTCATCGCCGCTAACCCATTTGCCTCAACAGAGCTCGTAGAGTAACCAAACCCACCCCAATCAAGAAATCCACAATCGTTCCAACAGGACGCTACATTGCAGTTGCGTTGTGCAATCATGGAAAAGATCGGAGCTTTGGTGATGAAGGGGAGTTTTCGGAGATGCCTAGACGTGGTAGTGATGTTCTTGAGGTGATGCGCCATGGTGGGAGAGGGTTTTGGGTTTGAGGAGAGGAGAATTTCGGAATTGAATTGGGGAGCATTGTTAGGGTTTTGGCCCTTTTGAGGGAGAAGAGGAGGGAGGTGTATCCTAAGAACATTTGCAACGCCCTCTTTATCCTTATCCCCCAGTTTTATTGTACTACACTAACAATTTATGTTATAAAGAATCATTTTTTATATTACGCATCTAGCAAATTTTTATACAAATTCTCTAAAAATCATTTTTAAAACAATATTAAAAAAAATCACTCATTATGAATTGTGCTTATTAATAAACTTGATGATTTCCTTGTAAAAAGATGATTTCCTTCACATATTTAAATATTCAAATATAGTTATTAAAATTGGATCGATCTGATCGATTCAACCTGTTAAATCGTAACTTGATAGTTCGGTCCGGTCTGTCCAAACAAAACACCAAACAAATAATCGATCCGGATTGACCCAATGAAAACTGATCAAATTTGGAGAAAAACCCATACGGTTGAAACGATTCAATCGGAGAAAAAAATGCTTAAAAAAATAAACATATCATTTGTATAATTTATATTTTTACTTATATAAAACTTATAAATATATTTTTTAATCAAAAATAATATATTAATATTAATATAAATAAAATAATATCAAAATAATAAAATTCCTATTAATATCTCCTATTTTGATAATTATATATTCAAGATATTGAAAAAACAAAAACAAAAATAACTTAATCCATATTTGATTCGAATCCTAAAAATACAAAACATAGGAAAAAATCGAAAGCTACATAATTGATGATTGAGAATGTGAAGAATTAACAACAATGAACTCATCAATTCCATCGATTTGAGGGTTTTGGATTTTGAGATATTGGGAAGAGCCAGATTCATGAATCTTTCTGAGAGAAAGCTACGAGTTTTTTTTCATGAGAGAGAAAATACAGGAGAGAAAACAGGGGAGTGAGTGGTTGACTCCTGCCAAGTGGCTGACGTGGCTGAGAAAAATGGGATAGAGAACGTGTTTCTCCTCCCTGAAAATAGGGAGTGAAAGTTGGGTATGGAAAGTGATTTTGAGACCCAGATCCAAATAAAGATGCTGCTGGGTTGGTTGTTTTTCGTGAAACTATCTACAAATAGAGTTAGGGACCCGTATAAGGAGTCTGCTACAAGTGGTTGATGATTTCGATGATCTCACGGCTTGAGGAATGCAACGTGAATACAGGAGATTAACCTACAAAATTGAATAATTTAAGAGTTTGTATGACACACAAAAACTTAAATATGAAACTAATCACTATTGATACTAATTCATGAAACTAAAAATTACAGAATTATGAACCCAATCCATACTAAATCATAACAAAACAGAACGACAACATCAACAAGTTTACCCGTTTTCGACTGATAAGTCACAATTCTCCATTTCGACTCTTCAACAACTTTTTCACCCACCTTATACATCATAGTTTCTTTAGATTTGGTCAATGTGTCATGAGTATATTTAAACGAAGCTATCCATTCTTTCCCAAAAAAAATCAAACATATTACGTGTAAAACAATCTCCCGTAAACTTCTCTATTGGATGATTGGTGGTCAACACTGGCCTCGTATTCATAGTCTTGAAATCTTCATTTTGATCGGCGGTCTTTCTTGCTAATGTCTTGCCATATTGGACTACGAATTCATTCAACATAGTATGTGAATGCACTTATCCATCGAAAAAGGCATTTATGCTTTCACTACTTCCACTTGTCGTCATGGCCGCAAAAAAAAGTATCTTTCAGATATGGTTTCGCCCAATGCTCTCTAAGGATAAACATTTTCGTCAAGCAACTCTTTTCATCAAGCTCATACTTCCTCGCTAGTCATTCCCATCCGATTTCAAAATCATCAGCAGAGGTGCTTTTAACCTACTTCTTATAGTCCTCTTGAAAAGTGCTGAACTCCGCTCAGCAATCGAGCAAGATGCTCGATGGCGTGTTTCATAATGTGCCAAGCGCAGAAGCGCTGCCGAGCATTTGGAAAGACCCATGAAATATATCTTTTTCCATTGTAAGATCTTGATTGGTAATAATCGTTTTAGGCTTTCGACCATACATGCATCGTGTAAAATGATTGAATAGCTATATAAAAGTATCCTCGGTCTCATGAGCTAACAAAGCCCCTCCAAACAATACGGTCCGTCAATGATGATTTCACACCAATGAACGGAGCGAATGGCATTTTGAATCTGTTAGTCCTATAAGTTACATCAAACACAACCACATCACCAAATTTCATATAATTAGATCTCGACCTACCATCCGTTCAAAAAACACTTCTAAGAGTTCCATCTTCTCCTAAATCAATGGCATTCATCTAAAGCCGTCTTCACATGGAAATATTTTATAACACCATAGCATGCTCTACCAATATTATTTTTCCGTCTCATGATTTCCGTACATTGTCTTGATGTAATGTCAACTTCTTGACTATCAGTGATCGCATTCACTGCCTTTGTCATCTGTGACAGTCCTAGTCCTATATTATGAAGTGCTTAAATAAGATTTTTATAGGACTCTGAATGGTGGAACTTGCTGTGAGATCTAATTTTGGAGGGCGTTGTAGGAGGATGGTTGTGGATGCCTTTTGAATTTATTGACAATCCATGCACCATCTTTTTTTCATTGTGATTATGAGCATAGCTTCGCATTCTGTCCTTGATTCTCTACTATGTCTTTTCTCTGTCCTGTCAATATTCTTATGTCCTTATTTGTCACAAATAATATGCCTCTTGAAAATCCCATTTGTGAATCTGACTCTATGATGATAATGGATACGAGTACCGAAACCTCTCGATAATGCATACCTATTGTAGAAAGCATATGCATCATCATAGTTTTCAAATACCCTTTCGAAAATTCTTTCACCCTCGAGTTGAACAGTATTGTCATCCACATTTAGAGCTGCTTCCTCAAGTGCTGCAATGGGCTCAACATCTAAGGACGGTCCCTCGACATCCACAATACAACCTAAAGCATCAATCGCTTCGATGCCCAGAGTCGCATCCATATTAGACTGAAAATATGATCAACAGGGAAAAAAAAGTAATTCTATGTTAAAAAATCCTGAACGAGAAAATATAAAAAAGAAAGCAATCGAAAAAAAAAAGAAAAATGAAAAAAAAAGAGAATACAAATCTATAAAAAAATAAAATAAAAATCTCAACTATAGCTTTCAAATATCACAATGAGAAAAAAAAAAACAGAGAAGGATGAGTTATGACCAGATGAATGACATTGAAGCATTTGAGTTCAAATGTTCAATAACATGCAATCAATACTAACAAAAAGATAAATACTCCCTCCATCCCATAAAAAATACAACATATATCTATTTTGTATTATTTTATACACAAGAATACAAATCTCGTTTTCATATCAAATCACGTTTGATCATCCCGCAACATTTATTAGATCATCCCGCAACATTTATTAGATTGAAGTATGTAACTTACACAATCATTGATATTTCATGACAAAGTTACAAAAAAACTATATTTGATCGTCGTTGCAACGTATCAAACTTTATATCAACGTACATACTCGATCAAAAGGTTACATTTTTTGTGGGATGAAAGGAATAACTTACATCAAAACACCCAACGTTTGCTTCCCATCTAGTACTACTAGTTGCAACTTGGGATTTCAATGTAGAGGGTCACCCATCGCCTTCAAAATGCTCTATTTTTTTGTTGATGAAATAACGTAAAAATGGCAAAATTCACAATCAAATCAAGTTAGAATTTGACTTAAACCGATTTCAGTCATTGTTGGAAATGGAGATATTCATTTTTTTGAAACGGATGGAGAAACCGAGTAGAGTGAGGATGTCGAAGAGACGTGGGATTAGACTGAAAATCAAAGGATTTAGACTAATTAATAATGATCCATTGATTTGGTGAGGACTGATTCTAGCTGTAGGATCTATTTAAGTTGACACATCTAGCATTGGGTGTTTTATGCAACACAAACGTTAAACCCCTATTATTTGGATTTCAAAATATAAAAAAGATATTCTTTTCATTTCAATTAACATATAATCATTTGACCTGACACTGAATTTTATTGGTTTATTATAACAATAGAGAGAGGAGATGGCGAAGTATATTGTGACATATAATGATTATTTTAATATTTTTTTATGTGAAAAATTTATTAAAATTGAAGAGGTTATAAGTAAATTGGAGTAGGTTAATAACAAAAGTGTTGCATACATATTGGAGCGAAAGGTGTCTAATTTAGACCATTCGTATCAGTTTTTTTTAAATCTATCCTTATAATGTAGTGCTATGGTGTCATTCTTTTTGTATAAAAATCAATTTTTTTGACTCAATCATCCATCATATTTTCTATATCTATTCCCTATATAGATTTTTATATTTTTCATATAAAGTTATAAAATCTCAATTTAACATATTCTATAGTATTATAATATTTTATTAATTATAATAATTATAATATTTTATTTTATTTCAGCTAAAATAAGTTAATTTTTAAATATTTATAATTTTTTATTTTATAAACTATCCTTTATCATAATAATATTAGTTTTGTATTATTTTAATGGTATAAAAAGTTTAGGGAATGTAATTTTGATTTTTCAAATATAGAAAAAAAAGGATATATGGAATCATATAAGATAAGGATAAAGATAGAAATCTACTGTGTGACTTTTTTTACAGACTCACTATATATAAAGATAAGAATTCATATTGGGACATTGCTGCGAGTGCTCTTAGTAGTTCATTCGTCACATAATTTTTATAACTGTGCATATTTCAAAATCTTTTGTTAAAATTAATTTTTTTGATCCATGATTAAATTTTATAATTTAATCAATTATTAATGTCTAATAATAATTTTATAAAAAACTAGAATAATGATAAAGAGATTTTATTTATTTATTTTGATGAATGCCCATCGAAGCTGGTTCATTAGCGTCTTGTACATAATGAGGCAATTGATGGCACCACTCCTAGGAACATTCAGATACGAAACACCCAAGAGCATTGACCATCACAACAAAGATTTTTTAAGTCGAACACAATCAGAGATATAACACTTCCTAACACAGATAGGTCTTCATCTTCTCTTGCGATGCGAGCTTCTGAATAACTGGAGCACAATCCGACTCAATGATCACCTTCTCCATGCCTTCGGGTTTAGCCAATTGTAGTCCCATACGAATAGCCATCACTTCGCCCACTGATGGTTCCACCTTCGCCAGTAGGTTGTCTCCCGTTGCTAAGTTCAGGCTGCTTTAGTGATCTCTTATCACTATACCCAAACCTAAGAACAGGAACAATCTCAATCCAATAACGTGTCATACCTTGATCAACCGGAATCAACAATCATCCATCCTTACGCGGCTACTTCTTCACGCACAATCAACCACAATCACACCACGTCCAACACTTCAATTCACAAACACCATCAAAATCCAACACCGTCGTCCCAATCACAACGCCTAACCCTGTCGCCCTCCAACCCAAACCCAAACCCAAACCCAAACCCAACCCCGTCGTCTTCCAACCCAAACCCAAATCCAGCCACGCGGATGGCTGCGGAGGAGAGTGGGTGCGGCGGCGGCAGACTGTGGGGGGTTAATAGGGTCGCAATGGTGAAAGTGCGGGGGTGGAGGGCGTCGACGGCTACAGAGGAGAACGCCGGTGGTGTTCGTGGGGTGGCGGTGGCCGTTTTGGTTTGGGATCTGGGGATGAGAACTTTGGTTTGGTTTGGGGCCCGTGAGTTCGGGAATTTTGTATTAAATTCCTCTAAATTCGTACGTAGAATTCGCCTCCGGAGACAATTTCTGTATAATAGAAACCAGAAATCGTTTTCTAATAAAACGAATTTATTTATTGAAAAGTATGTATCGTCCAAACGATTTCTTAGATAATATTATAACTTGTTTTTTTTAAAAATGATTTTTTTTTTCAAAATAAAAAATAAACACAAAAAACAATGCCATCACCACGGGGCCATAACCCAAACCCAATCATTCATCCACCAAAATATAAAACAAAACAAAATCAAAACCATAAAACACAAAAATCACCACCACCCAACACAAAACAGACCAGACCAAACAGATAACACCATTTTACTATGTCGAAGCCGCCATCTCTCCTCCTCTTCTCCCTCATCACAACTCTCACTCTACTATTTCCTATCTCCTTCGCCGACCGCCTGAACTACACGCAATTCTCCTGCGCCGATGGCAGCGCCATCACTGTCACCACCGCCAATGGAAATGCGGCGACGGTGCTGCGGTCCGAGCTCGGGATGCTGGTCTCCGTTCTTATGTCGAATGCGAGTGCGGCGGCGAACGGGTTCTGGAATGGAAGCGTTGGAGGAGAGTATGGGATCGCGATGTGTAGGGGTGATGTGGGGGAGCTGGATTGCAGGGAGTGCTTAAGGATCGCAGGTTTGTTGATAAGATTATCTAGTAGTAGTACTGATAAATCAGTCAATCACGAGATCAAGTTTCGACACTACATCCAAAAACGATCACTCTGTATTATAACAGGTTAAGATCGCGTACATCTTACACCCATCCAGACCATCCAGACCTTGTGGTACCTTGTACTGAACAGATTTGCTGTAGTATCCAAACGGTTTGGCTTAAAAATTATTATGAAGATTATCTATACCATGTGTATATTTCTTTTTGATATCCAATCACTTTTGTGGGGTCAAAGCACACTAGTAGGATTAGTATTGGTTTGTGGACCTTATCGTCGGTTTGAAAAACCGTTGGTTGTAACGATTCTATAACGAAGATTGATTGGGGCGTTATATTTGTGATCGATCTTAAGATTGTCAGGATCCATGACAAGAATTCCTTGGCATTGTGTACTAAAAAAACTGAAATGCGGGATTTTAAATATTACTGTTGTGGGAATCTCCCTAAAGAAGTTCAAATTTGTGATGTGGAAAGATGAGTAAAATATTAATTGGAACTTTGTAGTATGAAAAGCTCAAGTTTACATAGTAGATCCATGAATAATAATTAGCACCATTTTTATTCGATGGTATACAAAAAATGGGCATGAAGTTGGTGCTTCAAAAGCAATTAGTATATTGCCGCAAGTAGTTCTAGCAGCACATTGGATTAGTTCTCGAAGCACAAGTGATTAGTTCTACAGTTTAATTAAGAAGCAAAAAACCGGTCACTTTTCGTGTCTAAACTTGTCCAATGTGTTGCCTGAACAAGTTTCAACAGCATAACGGGTGCTTCAAATATAACGATGTATTTTGATAAAAGATCGTGATGAAATCCTAAAAAGCTCTCACCTTACAGGAATTCAGATTCAGCAAGATTGTTCTGGGCAACCGGAGGCAATAATATGGGATGAATGGTGCATGATACGCTACTCAAACAAATACATCTTTTCGACTCTCCAATACGAGCCTCAAAGATTAATGCAGAACGTCAACAACATCCCCAGCGCCGACAGCAGTAGATGGGACCAAATACTTGGGAAGACGATCAGCGACATAATAAGCAGGGCCGCAAGCGGCAGTACTGGAAAAAAGTACGCGACCAAGGAGGCAACCTTTACTGACTTGAATACGCTGTATAGCTTGGCACAATGTACTCCTGACTTAACTGCATCGCAGTGTACTAAATGTTTTGAAGCCGCGAAAGGATATCTTCCGATTGGGAGGATAGGTGGGATCGTGCTTACTCCGAGCTGCAGTCTTAGGTACGAGTTGTATCCATTCTATGCGAACTTCTCTGTGGATCAAAAACCTGCTCAAGAACCAGCCTCTGATTTTCCTTCGCTGTTTCCGCCACCTGCAAGTGATTATAAAAAAGACACTGGAGGTCAGTTAGTTTTCCTAATTTGAATAAATCTTTGTTTTGCTTCAGGACAGAGTTATTTGCAATAAAACATATAAGCATTATAGTTAATCTAAAGTATGTACATGTTGGTGATTTCGGTACAAAATTTTCAATATAAAATCACTAATGACTTCACGACATGACTTCTTATATCAGGCTGTTTACCTGATGTGCATCTGTAGGATAGCAGCTACAAATTCGTATTTTTTTCCCGGATAAGAACTTATAAGTTGCCTCTTTTTGTGCCCTGTGAAAGAACATCATTTACCTTGACAGGGAAAGGAAAAGGGAATAACACTAGGGTTGTTGGCATAGCTGCTGGTGTTGCGGCCTTTGTGCTGCTGATTGCTATTGTGATTTTCTGCATCATGACAAGTAAAAAGGGCAAGACGAACAAGATGCATAATGAACTAGCAGCTCCAAGTGGTAAGTAGCGAGATTTAAAACTGCCAAGTCATTCCTCGAAACTGCATGGAAACCGGAAAGCCATTATGATTTAGGTTTAACCCGGAGTTTTCATGAGTGTTCGATTACCCTGATAGAACTCCTTGTGGCAGGGCAGGTGACATTGAGTTTACTATCATAGATTCCTTGCAGTACGATTTTGGAACTCTTCAAGCTGCAACAAACAATTTCTCTGATGAAAACAAAATAGGCGAAGGCGGATTTGGCAGTGTCTACAAGGTTAGACGCTTTAAAAAGAAACTATTTTGTGTGGAGATAAGAAATATATGTTGTTGATTTTCTATCATACGTTTAAGCTTCAATAGAGTGTGTTCCTAAATATGGTATCAAAGTGATGCCTTGATTGTGCGAGTATGTTGATGTAATATTTTTCTGTGATAACAAATTTCTCAAGTCCCCCTCCCTCTCCTCTCAACTAGGGAATACTACCAAATGGGCTAGATATTGCAGTGAAGCGCCTGTCGAGGACTTCTTTTCAGGGAGTTGAAGAATTCAAGAACGAGGTCCTTGTGGTAGCAAAGCTCCAACACAGGAACTTAGTAAGGCTGTTGGGATTCTGCTTGGCGGGGGAAGAAAAGTTGCTGGTTTATGAGTTCGTTCCCAACAAAAGCCTCAACTTCTTCCTTTTCGGTAAGAGTCATTGTATTACAGTTAACTGCATCGTCCTCAAGCATTCAGATTTAGTACCACGATATATCTTTGTTGATTCTTCCAAAGTGATTGTGGATTGTAAAACATGACATGATTGGCAGATCCTGAGAGACAACTTCTACTAGATTGGTCCATACGGTACAAGATTATTACTGGGATCGCTCGAGGCATGCTGTATCTTCATGAAGATTCTAGGCTTAGGATCATACACCGGGATCTGAAGGCAAGCAATGTCTTGTTAGATACTGACATGAACCCAAAGATAGCGGACTTTGGCATGGCGAGAATTGTGGGTGTGGATCAAACTCGAGAGCATACAAGAAAAGTTGCTGGAACTTGGTAATTTCGATTTTCTTTTATCACCCCTTACAAGAAATGCGAATTTTGATGATCGCAGTTCAAAACCTTAATGAATTTTTGTAGGGGTTGAACATGTTTATTGGTTGCTGTCACATTAAAAAACAACATCTTAATGATCTACGACTCGTTGCCCGAGATATCATTTGCAAACCATGCTTATTGATTCAACTGTATTCATCTGGTACTATCTTGAAGGGGTTACATGGCACCTGAGTACTTTATCCATGGTCAATTTTCCGTCAAATCAGATGTATATAGTTTTGGTGTATTGCTCTTGGAGATCATTAGTGGAAAGAAGAACAACAGCTTCCGTCATTTGAACGACGACGAAGATCTTCTTAGCTACGTAAGCATGAGTATAAGCATGCCTATTTACCATTTTTTGTTTGGTGAACCAAAATGATTCTGAAATTTCGTGATATGCATATAGGCTTGGAAGCATTGGAGGGACGGAACACCATTGGAAATCATGGATGATAATTTGAGAGAAGCAAACTACTCGAGGGACGACATCATCAGATGCATTCAGATCGGTCTATTATGCGTACAAAGGGATGTAGAGAGAAGACCTACCATGGCGACGATCCTCCACATGCTGAACTTCTCATCTGTAAGCGCTCTACCAGGGCCGCAACAACCAGCCTTCTTTTCCGGTGCCCCAACAGAGTTAAGGGAAGGACATGGGGAGCTTCAGATGGATAACTCAACGAGCCGATCCATGCCATCTTCAGCATCTGTCAACGAAGACTCTATCACACAATTAGAGCCAAGGTAGAAGCAAGATCTATGAATATTTAATGGAAGTGTCTATCTCCTGATATAATGCGGTGACCAGGGAACTCGCCTAGGGGTACATCCCGAGACTCAGGTTACGCCTTGTAAACCATGTGGATCAAGTAAATCAGTCGGAGAAGCCATCAGATTGGACGACTCTATGACTCTTGCAATAGTCAGGCCCTATCCTGGAAGTTCAAATCAGTTTGCAAAACGATTCTAAGAAACTGTTCCAATCTGCCGGAGCACCGAGGAAGTGGCGAAAGGACTATGTAATGATGTGCCACGGCCTATGTAAGAAGTGACTATGAAAAAACCTATTGACTGTACGAAAATTCCATCAAGCACATCAAAAATCCATTTACTGCCCTTTCAAAAAAATAAAAATAAAAAAAATAAATCCATTTTACAAGTGAATTTTCTGTTCCCTCGAACTCAATGAAGTTTCCAATCAATTGGCTACTGCTTGTATAAAAAATTATGTTCCTGTATGATTTACAGTAAATGAAAAAAAGAGAAACTTCCTCAATAAAAAAAGGAGAAAAAAATGAGGAGTACTAGAAAGTATTCGCTCAATCCAATAAAAAATACAATACTTAATTTTTTGATCTACTAAAATAAATATAACATTGTTTTAAGTAAATTTTTAACCTAGAAAAAGTCTAAACATGATCGTAGACTTCGTTAACTTCTTCCTCATTTATTATAATAAAATCAATATCATTATAAAATATTTTTTATTCCATTAAATTGAATAAAAATTCAACGCGCCCAAGTGGGATAAAAATAATATAAATTGCCTAGATTCTTGGGCGTCAGTGCTGTACCGTACGTGCCCCTCTCAAAAGTAGCGGCGAGAATCTCCGGCGAAGGGTGGCTCAGGTAGGATACTCTGTCTTCTTTCCCTTTACTCCACAACTCCAATTGACTATGCGTGAAATTCGAATCTCATTGCTCTGCTCTGATTTCTGCTTCTTCGCTTCTTGTATTTTTTGCCCTAGATCTATTCGCACTCTGAATAATTCGATGTCCAGTGTTGCTGCTTCTGCGTGTGATTTTGCTACTGTTGATTGTCTGCATTGTTTGAGCTGTTTCAATTGTGTCCAATTCAATCGCGGACTGTGGGGACGTCATCATTCGACTGCAAAGCTGCAGTTTTCCAGGATAACACCATCAGAAGCCCCGCCATAGCAAACAACACGGAGATGGATCTCGGCCGTTGGTGTGCTGTTTTAGCATCCCAGCCATCCAAAAGCAAGAAGAAGGAAAGGGGGGGGGGGGGGGGGGGGGGGCACTGTAACTCCTTTGCAGCTTTCCTCACCGTTGGATTTTGTGCTGTTCATGGACAGCACAGCAGGCGATCCCAGTCACCAACAACGTAGCCCTTGTCGTCCAAGGTTTGCCAGTCGCCACCATTTTCTATGGTGATCGTTTCCTCCTTTTGTTACTTCAGCAAAATTTGGTATCCCTGTTTAAACCAATAAAATGAATAAAATCAAGATCAGTAACAATACAAGATCAGAAAATAATTAAAATCATCATATACAAAATGGTGCTTGTCGGAAACTAGGATTTTAAATATGATGATGGGAGGTAGGATACAAAATAAAGCGGAATAAATTGTCTCCCACTTATGTGAACATGTTAGGAAGCAAACAAAGTAGAGTAGAAAACAATCAAGAAGCAAACACACGATATTTTATGTGGAAAACCTCTCGATGTGAGGAGTAAAAAATCACGAGGTCGAAATGCACTTCAAATCTCCACTATCAACGAAATAATCACTACACAAGGTCCTTTCTAGATAACACTAGAGTTAAAGTAATCGAGCAATCAATCAGATCGACGCAATAAGACAAACAATCAAATTTGTTGGAAAAATTGCAGCCCCCTTCAAACTATGATAACTCAGCCTATACAGCTTTAAACGATGCACCTCATTTTCACAACAATACGACACTGTTTCAACCTCTTTCTGTCCACTGGAAATCGAATGCTACCAGGAAACTGGTTCAAAAACTGTCGATCCGGACTGCGCCTATTTGCACGACCTTTTCCCTGACTTGCTGTGTGTTAGGTTGGTTAGTCTCTTGGATGGGAAAAAAAAAAAAAAACAAGTCCAATGAGGCAGAAGTTCTCTTTGCTTCTCTACCCAAACAAACCTAATTGGAGACTATATATATCTCATGTGATTTTAATTCAACCCAATTAAATTAGGCTCCTGTATATAATTAACTATGGTTAACCCATCGTCCTTCCTTCGCAAAGGAGTGAACCCGGCCCAACATATGGTCATACATATGATGACCAGATAAACAAGAAATAATTGAAACGATCCACTCTACAGATTTCTGTTTTTTATATGTTCACCATTGTCAGGGATTAAAATGCATACCAAATATTGTCTTCTTTTTTTTACATTCTATTCCTGTTGGTTTCGTAATTCCTGATTGGGTAGCAAAGGCGTTCTTATAATAGGATGACTTTTTTTTCCCTATGCTGAATATTATTAGTTCTGTTTGAATAATAATAATAATAATAATAATAATAAGGTTCTGTTATCGCTGAAACCAAGGCAACCCCAAGTTGAGGAGCAATGAAACGTTTAGTGTCTGCAGATATGCATTGATGAAGCATTCATTTGTGAAATAATACTAGTAGTATGCATGGACACGATAATATGCACTGTATACAGACCATCTACTTCGAGTGTCATTCGAGTACAGAACCATATGAATAAGGACTTCTTAGACCCCCACTGTGACTCTTTTGGTTTATATCTTGTGTGACTTAATATGAAGTCAGTGGTGGATTCAGGATGCTAATTCAGGAGGGTCAAATTGTAAATATGTTATTCCTTACGTCCAAGAAAAATTACGACGCGTATTTCGAGATGTTTCGTTCTTTTTCGTAACAATAGAATTATTTTTTCACTCCAGACTTAGAGTTCAGAACTTAATTTATCATTACTATTTCACGATATTTTTTTACAAAAATAAAAATAAAAAATAATGTTTGATCGTTCAGGAGTGCCTCGAAATACATGCCGTTGTAATTATTGTTGGATGGAGGGAGTACTATTTATCGTGCTAAAATTGCTTTATTAATTATATCTTCATTGTTGATATTTGTTTTAGATTAAAAAATATAGATTGGAAAATAATGTAGGTTTACAAATGTTAAATACGATGCTAACGATGTGTATATAAATTACCTGAAAAATTCAATGTATTAGAAAATTCTATGCAGGTTGATCAATGCTTTTTAGCTTTCTTCAGGATTTGGCCCGAACGGTTTGGCAGATTCCCACGCACTATGCACTCGTTCGCCACTTTGTTTTCAACTGTTCTCACCTCCAGGGCGAGACAAGCTACCTTTAGCTAGGAGCCATTTTTCTTTCTGCCCAGCTCCCTGAAAACAACGTTCTACTTGCATGTGTTAAGCATATAGCTAGCGTTCCTTCTGAGCCAAGATCAAACTCTGATTTTGACTATGATTGAGCCCTGCAATGGTTGAACCTGGTGAACCAGGGTCTTTCTGGATTTCTTTCGGAACCTCAATAAATTTTCAGGGTTAAATGCCCCCTCTGGCCCTATACTGCATCCGCACTTGTGAACAATGATTAACTCGTGATCCATTTAAGTACAAGTTAATTGATAAACTGTCTTTCAATCCTGTTTTTATTTCTTTCAAATGATTAAATGATTAGTGCTACCTGGTCTTTTTTTAGATGAACAGGAAAAAAGACTTAGTTGGACACCGAGTTGTCGGTGATCAAGTCTTGCAAACCAGTAGGTGCAAGTTAGGCTCAAGTTGGCTACTTCGTGTTCATTTACTGGTCGATCGCAAGGGAACATTGATTGATGAAATCAACATACAATGTATATGAGCAAATCGGGATTTGGATGAGAAAGAAGGGATGTATACTTGGAGAACTCTCAGCTTAATACAAAAATGTCATCAAGTAAGTTTTATTACGTTAAACTTGTTGGTTTATTGCTGTAAAGTCCCTGGATTTCCTGTCCAATACCTGTCGAACACGTGGCGTTACCGCCGCTCCAAAGTTTCCTTCGAAGCAAGACGACAAGAATATAAGGGGTTTAAGTATCAGAAACATAAGATCTAGAATAAATATCAAACTTACATCGTTATCGGATTCAGAAATAAATATCCACTTACATTGTCTTCTATTACATGATAGTCAATGTCTAGAGAGAAAGGGTAATATTACAACAAGTCGAACTCATTCATCCTTGCTAAGTAACGGACCCTTCCTCGAATCTTTATTACCTGAAACGAACATGTAACCGTGAGCTCGAAAGTCCAGTAACACAGGATACACATCCATCTCAGGGGTCTGGCATACTTATTATATCATGCATTTCCCATGCGCAAACAGAATGCAATGCAAGCAACATTGAGCAATCATATGCCAAGCACGAACGCATAAATTACACACAAGGTAATATCTCAAGTCAAACCGGTAAATCCTTTCTTTTTCCGTCGTCAAAAGCCTTTATTGAGGGTTTTTGAGGCTCGTATATATTTCGTATCAATTCATGTTAATTCTCATTACTTTTACAGGTTAATGACATGTTCTGACATGCCATATTGATTCTCAGAATTTTTTACAGGTAAACAACATGCTTTTGTCACGTTATAATAATTCTTATGATTTTTACAGGTTAATAACATGGGAGGAGTTACAGCAGGAATTTAACGTTAATAGTATCGTCATACTAATAACAATTAAACAAATAGGATTGTCGCTGCAGACGACCCAGGATGGTTAATAATAACCAAACTCGGCCACCAAGTATATTTCAACTGATGCCGCTACGTGCACGCGAAGAGAATTTCTATCCCTCCCTAGCTATTCAGGACTCGTAACTCTCCCAGTTATTATCATTTATAGGAATATCCTCATTGTTCAGGTTTTCAGGATTTTCAGGCAGGTAGCATTAAATTATACATATTAATTCCATGTATAACAGGATTCAAGATTTTCAGGCATATAATATGAAATTAATCATATTAATCCATGTATAGTAGGTGACCATCATGGTGTTC